>JAGYYJ010001849.1:0-82577 GCA_019671005.1 Hibiscus mutabilis
GATAATATAAAATAATGTTATTTTAATAATAATTTTAATTATCTATAAAAACTGAATCAAATCAATACTTTACCTGTCCAATTGCGCATAATTAAGGTTCGTGCTAACATTACACATTCATTTACATTTATATTAATTTTGCATTTTAGTTAAGCTAGACAGACTTACGATTTTTTTTTAAATTTTAAAAGCATTCTTACATTCTTATACATTTATCTTTTTTTAATAAAAAAATTACCACATGTCTCATTAATTTTTTTTTAAAATTAACTGAAAAAATGCACGTAATAATTATAAAATTTATTTGCGAGGTAAAACTCGACCAAAATACATAAAATTCAAGATTGGGCAACAATGCCTACCATCACAATAAAACTCCTAATAGGTATCAAGAGGAATCGGACCATTCCTCGAACTGGAAGCAACTGCATGGAACAAAGATAGAACCTCACCCGGTGGTTCAAAGAATAGATAACATGATAAGTCGGTCATTCTCACACTGTTAGCCAAACCATAGGCAAGCCTATTGCAATCTCGCACCACATTTAGCTTTAAATTTGTTAGTAACTATTCTTTCGGTTTTAGCTAAGTAATAATTATTTACTGTTGTATTGTATTCTATTGATTTATCTCTTATTATACATAATTATTAAAATAATTTTATTTATATTTTTATGCCATGTTTCATTTGCGCCTTAATCCATGATATAATATATTATTTTTCATAATGATTTTTAATTAAAAAATGTGTTCATGCTTATGGTGTTGGCTTTTGATTCAATAGGGTGTGTATTTCAGATTTCGTATCGGATTCGATCCAAAATTTTTAAATCGGTAAATTAGTTATATGTATCCGATCCAAAAAAAATAAGATATTGAATTTTTTGATCGAATATTGGAACATTCGAACTTATGACTTGATTTAAGTATTTGTTTGAATTTGACAGTTTTATCCACGAAAATTTTAAATGTTCGAATATAAGAATCAACGAATTATTGAATATAACAAGATTTGTATGAATGAAAATTTCAATTTCTCATATATAGCAAGTAAAAATATCGAATATAACAATATTCATATACATAAAAATTTGAATTTTTGAATATCCAATCCGAATTATCAAAAAAATAAAAATAGACCAGATATCCAAATTCTCAGATCAGATCATATATTTTTGAACACCCCTAATTTCAAAATATAATTTTTTATTCATTAATAAATAGTGATTGAATATTCAATCAATTTCAAATATATTTGTCATGTTTTAAATCTTATGTTTTCTTTTCATTATCAGTGTCCAATTCATTGTTCGGCTATTTGAATTGTGTTTTATAGAAATTTAGTGTGTGGTCGATTCTTTCAACCTAATTGTCTTCATTCACAATATCAAGATTAATACAAGAACTTGGTCATTGACTTTTCTTAAGGACCTAACTCTTCATTCAACTAAGTTAACTAGTTATTGATAAAAAAAAAATAAACTTTAATTCAACTCGTATCATATTCTACATTGTCGGATATAATATTCCATTTTAGCTCTATATTCATTTATTTAAGACGCTAAAATATTTTGTGACTAGGTTAGTTACTAGTTTTAAAGTCACAAAATATAAGGCTTTCACTAAAGTTCACTTTCCAACATCAATTTATATAGCAGAGGAAAAAACCAGAGATGAACGATAGCTCTAGTACTGCGCCTGTTTTGTCGGCCGGCTTGTCTCCAACCGGTGCTCCAGGGGAAGGACCCCCTGATGATTTGGTTTTTCTGGATAGCCCAGCGGCGCTTGAAAGGTATGGTTCTCTGCTCCCGGAAGAGAAACAACGCGTGAGAAAAAAAGGGCAGAATGAGGAAACCCCTACCGCTAGTGAAGGCTTTGTGGCTTCTGGTTTATTTGTGGTAAGTGACACGCCAATGGGAGACACGTCTGAGGGTAGAGGTGACTCAGGTGAGGCGGCTGCCCAGAGCACAACTTCCGTTGATATGGGAGATTCGAAGCCTGTAAATAGTGTAATTACAGACCCTGAAAAGCAGTCCTTCCGTGATAAGTTGGTGGGGGATTCTGGGGCCTCCAAGCCTGCTAGGACTATAAGTGATTTGGATGTGGAGGTGCAATCAGAGGATGTCTGCCTGGGAGGGGATAATGTGGTTCCATAGATTAGATTTTCTAATCGTGTTGATGCTATCGATGCAAAGCTTGCTACGTCTATGATTATCCGGCTTCTGGGGAAATCAATTGGTTACTGTGCTCTCCTGAATCGAATTCAAGCACTGCGGAGTCTAAGTGATGAAATTAGCTTGATTGATCTCGGTAATGAATATTATCTTGTCCGCTTTGCCCATGAGGAAGATTTTGTCAAAGTTCTGTCGGGAGGGTCGTGGGTTATCTATAGGAGTTATTTAACTGTTTAGCCTTAGAGCAGGAATTTTACTACGGCGGCGGCTTACCCATCGCATATAATGGTGTGGGTGAGACTTCCTAAATTGCCTTATTGTTATTACAATAAAAGCCTATTTCGACACATTACAGGAACAATTTGTCAAGTGGTACGAATTGATTATAATACTACTGAAGGGCGACGATGACGGTTCGCGAGATTAGCTATAATTTTAGACCTTGATAAACCGCTGAAGTTGGGCATTGTTATTGATGGTTTGCGGGCGGATATTGATTATGAGGGCTTGCTTTCTATCTGTTATTCTTGTGGAAAGTTCGAAATGCCAATGAGGTTTGTGGCCAAGTTGATAATTCAAGGGGTTTAGTGGAAGGGAAAGATGCTGAGGCTCATAATCCTGAGGAGAGATTCGGCCCTTGGATACAAGTGGTAAATAGAAGGAAAAAAAAGAGTAACTCAAAAGGAACCAATTGTTGCAAAACGTGACCCTAGTGCGAGTCATCAAATGAGATCTAGATTCTCTTTTTTAATAGAGATTCCTGATGAGTAGGACGCAACTGTGGGAGCAAGGCTTGATGGTGGGGCTGATGCCAATGATGGGGAGCAGCATCGCCATGTGTTGAGAAAGGCCAAGGCTATGGGGGACATGTATGTAGAATCTAGTCAACTTGGTAGGAGTAAGGAATTGCAAGGGTGATGTACCTGTTGCCAGTGGGGTTGCTAGCTCGGTAATCCTGGGTTTTAGTGATTCGGTTAGCGAGAAACAGAAGGGCAAGGGGGTGCAAAATGTGGTTTTACAAAGCACGGCCGTGGTGGTGTCGAGGGAGAGGGTGGTACAGGTGGATTCTAGTTTGAACAGGGATAAGCATCGTGCGATTCAAGTTGAGAATGTTAGTGATAGACCAGCTCTTTGCGAAAGGAATGGTCGTGTTCTCCCTCAGTCGATAAAAAGGGTGAGTAGTAAAGGGTCGGCTAAATCTGTACCTGAAGTTAAAGGCCTGCAAAAGTTGAGTTTCAAGTCAAAAAAGAGCTCAGATAGAGGTCCTCCTACACCTAGTTTAGTTGAGTGTGTGTCCACCTTAGTCTCAGAATTAGACCACGCTAAAGTTGCAGCTCAATCGGTTCCCACTTACACAGTTTTACTTGCGTCTGGTGAAGGGTCTCATGTTCAGTGGCGAGAGAATTCTACCTTCGACCAGAAGGGTGTCGATAATATGCAGGCCTAGGTCTTGAACTTCCCTATTTTTATTTGTTTTAATGGTTAAAGCTATTATATGGAACATTCAGGGGGCTCTCGACCCCGAAACTAATAGATATTTTAGGTTTTTGGTGCGAAAGCATAGTCATGATATATTCGCGATTATTGAGCTACGTATTAATGGTCCTATGGCTGATAATTTCATTCATAATTTTAGGTTTGACTCCTCATTTAGGGTTGAAGCTTATGGTTTCTCTGGTGGTATTTGGATCCTTTAGAAGGAGTCGGTACAGTTAGATATTCTTGTAATTTCTAATTAGTTTATTCATGGCTGATGTTCACCGATGAGCGGTGTTCATAGCTTCTTTGTTACTTTTGTTTATGTCATTCCTTATGTGGTTCAGCGTCGTACTCTTTGGGACCAACTAATTACTTTGGATCCTGGTTCAGATTGTTCTTGGGTCTTGAGGGTGACCTTAATGTTATTGGTAGTATCTCAGAAAGACATGGGGGTTCTGTGCATCGCTTGGGTGTGTGTCCATGTTTTTGTGAGTTTATGTTCGATTTGGGGTTGATTGATATGTGTTTCTTTGGGCCACAATTTACTTGGAAACATGGTTCTCTATCACAACGTCTTGACAAGTGTTTATGTAACATTGTGTAGTATGAGAGCTTTGCTTTATCTGAAGTTGTTCACCTATAACAATTGAGAAATGATCACTGGCCGCCTCTTCTTAATTTTGGTGTTCGTAGGGGTCATGGTAGGGATCGACCTTACTGATATTTGGAGGCCTGGAATAAGCATTCGAATTTTGCTCTCTTGTACAGAGTGTTTGGTCCAGGGATAAATCGATTTATCAAAACATTGTGGATTTCCAGGGACAGGGCTGTGTTTGGAATCGTGACGTTTTCGGGAACATTGGTATCCCTAAGTCTTTGCTCCTTGCTTGTATCTGCGGGGTTGAGAAGGCATTGGAAACTTCTGATAATTATTTTCTGTTAGAGTTAGAGGTGGGTTTAAAGGAGCTTGATTTGGTTCTTACTCAGGAAGAAAGTTTTTGGCACCAAAAGGCTAGAGTTAATTGGATTGAAAAGGGTGATCGCAACACAAAATATTTTCACACATCTACGATAGCACATCGAAAGCGTAATATGGTCCACATATTAAAATTGGCTTATGGAACTTGGAGTGAGGATCAGTCTGAACTTAAAAGTCATATTGTTTCGTTCTTTCAACACCTTTTTACTAGTGAGCTGCGCAATGCTTGAGTGGTGGATTTGGCATGGCGTTTTCAGAGGTATAGTGAAGCTGAGCTTCGTCCGTTATTAGCCGATGTGACTATAAGGAAGTTTGTGGTGTGGTTTTTGATATGGCGCCTCTTAAGGCCACAAGGGTGGATGAGATACCTGTTTATTCTATCAGAGACATTGGAACTTAGTTGGGGATTCAGTCTTTCAATTTGTGTGGATTTTTTTACTACTGGATCTTTTGAGGAGTGGATGAACCAAACCATGCTGGTCTTTATTCTTAAGGTTGACAATCCTAAGCTCATCAGTCAGTTTTGATCGATCAGCTTATGCACGATTTTGTATAAAATTGTTATGAAACTTTTGGTTTATCGTCTGAAGCCGTTTCTTTCTAAGTAGATTGATTGCACTCAAGTAAGTTTTGTCCTAGGAAGACAGATTACTGATAACATTATCCTTGCTCAGGAGGTTATGCATTCTATGGTCAATAAAACTGGAAGGAAGAGTTAGATGGCGGTTAAAGTGGATTTGGGGAAAGATTATGATAGGTTGGAGTGAGACTATATTGAGGAGACTCTTTTCGTTGCTGGCATCCCACCTAATTTTATCTCCCTTATTATGTGTTGTGTACGGTCGGTATCGACGCAAGTTCTTTGGAATAGTGAGTTGACCACGCAGTTTAAACCTACCAAGGGTATTCGCCAAGGTGATCCTCTATCCCCATACCTTTTTGTGCTATGTATGGAGAGGCTTTCTTAGGCCATTATGCAGCGGGTTGATGCGAAAGATTGGAAATAGATAAAGTTTGCTCGTCATAGTCAGGGCTTATCACACTTTGTCTTTGCAGATGATCTGATCTTATTTGCGGAAGCGAATAGGCACCAACTAAAATGTTGTCAAAGAGGTAATGCAGGTCTTTTGTAATGAATCGGGCCATAAGGTGAATGTCACAAAGACCCAAATTTATTTCTCGAAGAAATGTGGCTTGCATACTCGTATGAATTTGGCGAATGCCTTTGGATTTGAGATGGTAAATGATTTGGGGAAATATCCGGGCATTCTGTTGTTTCACAAAAGGGTGACGAATGCTACTTTTGCCTATGTTTTGGAGAGAATGACCGCTCGTTTGTCGGGGTGGGTAGTGAAAACTTTGTCTTTCGCTGAGAGAATTACCCTTGCAAAGTCTATTTTACAGGTCATTCCAGTGTATATCATGAAGTTGGGCTGGGTTCTAAAAGGTGTTTGTGCCGATTTGGAGAGAATTATCTGCCAATTCATGTAGGGTAGAAGTAATGGTAACCGTGGATTGTTGCTTGTTAGATGGGACCAGATGGTTAAACCTTTGGAAGATGGTGGCATAGGTTTTAAGAAGTTGCACCAACAGAATAAGGCTTTCATTATGAAGTTGGGTTTCCAACTTGTCACTAATCAAGATAAATTGTGGGTTTGGGTGATAAAATCCAAGTATGGTTGGGATGATTTCTTGCCACTATCCCTTCGTATGGGTAACGTATCTCGGTTATGGGCAAGTATTTATGCAGTGTGGGAGGATATAAAGGAAAGTGTTTGCTGGCATATCAGAGATGAGAGAAGTACTAATTTTTGGTATGATCACTGGTTAGGTTCTGAGAGTCGTTTGTTATTATATTCTATTGCAGATTCGCCTCTATCTCCCACCATGGTTTGCAATATGGTTAATAGTAATGGCATGTGGGATTGGATCCGACTTGACACGCTGCTACCTTCACTTATTCTTCATAAAATTGTTGTTGTTCTACCCCTAGAGATTGTTTGAGTAATAGCCTTCTGGGGTGGCTTTGGGAGCACGACCGTTGTTTTACGACCAAATTTGTCTATTCATCCCTCATTCTCGTTTCAAGAGTGCCTAGTTCCTTTGCATAGAATAAGGTTTAGGGCTTCCAGTTGCCACTACGCGTTAAAGTGTTCACGTGGCTTGCTATTTAGAACCAGTTATTAACGAATGAATAACGACTGCGATGTCATATCACTAACTCTGGTGAGTATTCTCTTTGTTTAAATAGCTTGGAGAGTGTGGATCATATTCTGTGTACTTGTCCGGTGGCAATCAATTTGTGGCATCAGGTTATTCACCCACACCGTTTGAATAACTTTTTGTTTATTCCTTTTGGTGATTGGATGCATTAGAACCTTCGCAATATGGGTAACTTTGCACAGGATTCGGCAAATTAGAAGGTGAGGTTTTCTGTTAGCTTTTATATAAGCATCGATGTAGCAAGATTCTTGACCTGTGCTATACTCAATGATAAGATTTAAGGCAAAGAGGGGATAGTCTTGTGCAAGAGTTTGCGGCCTTGCTTACGCCGGTGGGGAGAGCGACAAGGTCCTATGAATCGCTAGTTTGATAGTGCCCTCCTGTTGGTTAGGTTAAAGCTAAGTCTGATGGAGAGGTGTGTGGCTCCTGGTGGTGGGGTTTTGAGGGATACTAATGGCTCATGGTTATTTTGCTTTTCTCAGAGCCTTGGCTGATATTCGGTACTTGTGTTGGGATTGTGGGTTATCGATAAATGGAATTGGAAGTTGCTAGTGTGGAGGTTGGACGAATTCTTTGTAGAGAGTCGAATGCCTTAGCTAGTAGCGCGTTGGTGGATGATATATACGACTTATTGGCTCGAGAGTGGAGGGTGCGAATTTGCCATATTCTTCGCGAGAAAATAATGTTGCTGATCGGCTTGCCTCTTTGAGCCGAGGTATAATGACCCAAATTTCTGAGATAACGATTGGTCGTTGATCCAGATTATAGATCTTTATGTTAGTTAGAGTATTCGGGCCCTTTGGGCCAAGTTTGAGCCTTTTTGATGAGAATTTGGCTATATAGGCTTGGGGAGTGACATTCTTGTAGTAAAAATAAAAGGTAAGGGTTTTATGGGGAGAATAAACCAATTTTAAATAAATGGGTTGACCATTTATTTCTCTTCCTTGTCCCCATGTGATTTAAAAAAGTGAAGACAAAGTTTGGCTTGATGATATCATCACCTACACATTTTTCCCATCTTCATCTTCTTCAAAAATCTCATAGCCACCAAGCTTAAACGTTCAAGCTTTCAACCTCATTTCTTCCATCCATGCTTTGAAATTCAAGTATGCTAATTTACACCTTTCAAGCTTCAAGAAAAGCCATTCATGAAGAAAATAGGAAGGTGAGTGAAAGCTTTTTCAATTTTGGAATAAGAATAAAAGCTTAAATGAAATAGTATGGATGCTTATTCAAAGTTTTGCTTGTTAAAGGTCAGTACATCCCTGAATCTTACTCTTTTTAAAGATCATAAAATGATTGCCTTGCTTGATGTTGTGGTTTATTGTTGCTAAGTTTGGTGTTTGGTAGTTTAGAGCCTTATTAATGGTGAAATCCGGATTTATTGTTAGTAACGTGTAAAAATGGTAGCAAACCACCCTAATTAACTCCTATAAGATGTAGGATTGAGTTATAAGGTTAAATGATGCAATTTGGGGGCTTGAAAGGTGATTTTTCGAGCCTAGAAGCCATTTTTGGGCTTCAGTACCGGTACACGAGGAACCCGTACATGTACTCGAGGAAATTTAGGTTTTTCAGTGAGCTTTTCCAGTATCGTTACGATGTTTTCCAGTACTGGTAAGCCATGTATTTCCATTATTGGTACGGTGTTTTTTAGTACCGGTACGCCATGTATTTCTAGTATCGGTACGGTGTTTTTTTAGTACCGGTACGTTATATATTTTTAGTATTGGTACAGTGTTTTTCAGTACTAGTACGCCATGTATTTCCAGTGTCGATACGTTGTTTTTCTAGTACCGGTACGCCAAGGCTTCAAAAATTCTAGTGGGTTATTCCGGTGTCAGTACGCGAGGATCAATATCAGTACCCACAGGGTAATTTGCCCGTAAATTGTTAAAAATGAGTTTGAAGGTTGATAATTCAAGGACTATGATCTAATGGGCTTCTAATGTGATAAAATCGATTGTAAAACTGAGAAACCGAGGTTTAACCCTCATAGATGAGAATAACGTGTAATAGCTTAATAAATGATGACTCGATATAAATGTGATGGTTCGCATTATGCATTGGGGCATTTGTTGATGGTTTGGCTTGGTGCCACTTACCTCTTAGTGGGGTGTATGAATACTCGGGGAGCATGTGTTATCTTATGTAAAGGAATCCGGATGTTCTAGAGTCAGTACTATGATAATTATATAAGGGGATGCGTACTTTGGGCCGTGTGAACAAGTACATCCGACGTACCCACGAGTTGAGTGATCAGGGTACAATTAGAACCTATCCGTGATTATGGTGATCCGAATAAGGTAATAAACTCGATAGGTTGAGTAAGCTCGAGTAACCTGATAAGTTGAGTGACCTTAGGTAAAGACTGCCTGTGGCTAGTGTGATCGAAGTATGTCTATGACGTATCTGTGGCTATGGTGATCCGGATATGGTCCATTTGACCCAACGACTGTGTGAACACAGGTAACCCGACGGCTGTGTGAGCACAGGTAAAGTAGAGCTTCGTCGGCCATTAAGTAAGTTTGCAAAATTGAGCTCTCACCCAAATGAAAACTTGAGCAAAAATCAACAATGAAAGCTCACTAGTGTTCTTATAAGAAAAAAAACTTTAAAGCTCAAATACAAGGATTTTTTTTTGCTTGAATGTTGGAATGGACTTTCTTGATGATCTTCAATCACTTAGAGGTTCTTTTTATGTCCTCTAATCAATTTCTAGTCGTATCTAGTCGTTGGAGGACGTTTGGAGCCGTTGGGGTATCATAAAATCGGGCATTTAATGCTCACCTGTACGGAAGTTTCAAAACTTCTTAAAGAGTTTCGAAACTCTTTGAGCAAAATTCATAAATATGACCGTTAGTGTCCAAAGTCTCGAAACTAACACAAGAGTTTCGAAACTTCACTAAACTTTCGAAACTTAAAAGCATTATGTTTTTTCAAGTTTCGAAGCTATAAGAATAGTTTCGATACTTTTGCCCAGAAAATTGATTTAAGTTTTTGACTTTGTGAAAATGTTTAAGTTGTAAGAATGAAGTCAAAATACTTTGATATTATTTTTGACATGAAAAACACTTTGAAAACTTGTTTTAAAATTCTTGAACAAATTTTACAATAATTTATTGAGTTATATCAAAATTAATCATAAAGCTATCATTATATTTTGTGACTGTAATGGTGGTTTGATCGGATCTAACATTTATTGCCGACAAAAATTAATATATTTTTAAAATTTTTGGGTCGGGTCGAAATCAAATTTATGAGTTAATATATCGAGACGAGTAAATTAATATTTATACTCGAGACGGGACAAAATTGGGTTTAGAAGTTTATAGGCCGGGACGGTTTTTCGGCGGTCAAAAACTCGCGTCGCCCCATTGCCATCCCTATTAATGATGCTCAATATATAAAATTTCAATGTTAGAAGGATCCGTCTAATTATAAAATAAAATAAAATAAAATAAATATTTTTTCTTCTTCTTAGACTTAGTTTAATTAGAAACTAACCGGTTCAAAACTCAATTTAACACGTAAAAACTCTCAAACATGACATTAAGAATTATAATTTGTACCGAACATATATAGAAGACTATAATATAATTACACTATGTCATAAAACATGTTCAAAGAATTAGAATTATTGTAATTACAATACAATTACTACTATGATAATCATTATATTTTCATGTAGTTACACCAAACACCATTAATGTTGTTGAATAATGCATCTACTTACCCATGCGTAATTGTCTAAAGTTTTCACTTTTAACCTCTTCAGCGACTGAACAAAAAATGTTGTCTATTTTCTGTGCTCTTTCATATGTGTTTCTAATGATTTTGTGTCATGTGTATTAATGATTTTTTATATTAATTTATTGATTATTTTTGTTTTATTGATAACGCACATGACATAAAATCATTGGAGGGGCATATAAAAGTACACAAAAAAATATGTGAATTTTGTTCCCAGCAACTCAGCTTCAATTGATTTTTATTCTTTTAACTCATTGAGTTGAAAAATCCCTTAAGTAAGAATGCAGATTTTCTTTTCCTACGGTTTACTTTGCTTTAACAATTATGAAACATTATATTTTCATGCATATGGGGTATAGATGAGATACAGAGGTGAATATAGAAAAATAAGGGATTTTATTTTCTAAGATAAATCTAAATCAGAAAAAAGAAAAAGAAATTGTTTTATAGAACAAGAAAAGAGTAGGATATTGATGACAATTACAGCTATCAAAAGGGGATACAAGAAGCAGATGTTTGCAAGAATTGTGATGGAAAAACATGGCAGTGTCCAATATGCATCACGGTAATTCACGAGGCAAACTTGTTCGTTACGGCGATTAATCGGTGCTAATCCGAGGTTTGATCTGCTGTCGCCACTGCTGCTCGTTGCCAGGGACGGAGCTATTAAGCTTTTGGGAGGGGCTGCTGCACCCGATGAGTGAATTTTTTTTACCTTTAGTCCTTTATATTTATTTCGAAAAAATGGTATAATTGTGAATTTGCCCCTCTACCTTTCAAACTTATGTTTTGCCCCCCTCACCCCCTAAATCTTGGCTCCGTCCCTACTCGTTGCTAGACCTCTTCCGAAAGAACCTATAATGAATGTTGAGTGATTTTCTTCGATGGTTGTGTAAATTGCCCCGTTTGGTACCAATATTGTGATTAAATGGTGCTAATCTGAGGTATGACCCGCTGCTGCTGCTGCCTTTCGTTGCCAGGCTCTGGTGAAGGAACCTGTAACGAATGGTGAGCGGTTTTCTTGGATTATGCGGTACTGTTAACACGGTTCAAGGTCGGTGGCCTAGAAGATTGCCCATTTGATGCCACTGCGATCAATGAATAGATAGTTAAATTCAGTATCCTCTACAACTTATATGTAACCTGAACTATATATATATATATACATGATCGGAAATGGAAGTGATAACTATATCTCTAACCTGGACTTTTCTTGGTCTTCACGTTAGCATTTTTCTTTGGGGTTACAATTTTCTTCTCTGGAATCTTGGTGGAAATTTGTCTCTTCGGGGGTGTACGGAATTGGATCGATCTCCTTTCTGGAACCTCGCTGAAGACTGACCTGACATCTGAATAAACAGACTTGCTATCCGAGCCACGAGATTTTGCATCAGAACCAACGGACGTTCTATCACTTGTTCCTGTCAATGGTTCATCTATTATAGAAACATTGTCATCTCTGCAAGTCGAGGTCTTTTCGGTTGTTAACTCGCCGTTTTTATCCTTCGTGTTCATAATAGTTCGGTCTTTCTCAGCAAGCCGATAAGCAAACATTTGAAAAGGGATTTGTGCAACTGAAAGTGGATTGAAGTCCCTTTTGCAGTGAACTTTTTCGCAAACCATGACTCTGTCTCACAATAATCTGCAATAGGACATTGCATTTCGGGGTGACCATGGTCAGGGTTCATCACAAGGAACTTCTTGGTGCAGCGCAAAACCGACAAATCGATGAGAAACTCGGGCGCTGATTTGGATCCGTATGCCAACACTTTTTCGTTAAGTTGACAAGATATTTCGGCACTGTGCAGGGAAAAAGTGGCCTTTCCCCTGCAATGATACTTCTACTCATCTTCTCTCCATGTCCTTCGAACGGCGGTTTCCCGGCCAAGAGCTCAAAGAAAAGCATTGCAAAACTGTACACATCCGCCTTCTCTGAGTACTTTGAAACGGAGGAGCCAAAGAATAGTTGCTCTTGCTCTAACAGAACTCCGGAGCATACCAAATGGTGGGGTTGGGCTCATACCTCCTCGGCGATGAATTAGGGGATGAACGAGGCTTGATATCAGGTAAACCATAACCCGAGATCTTCAAATGGAAACCTTCGGTGTTGTTCCTAGCTTTTAGAAAGATGTTAGTAGGGTTCAGCTCTCCATGATAAATCTTCTTTGAATGCAGCAGATATTCCATTCCTCTGGCAATCTGAAACATAAGATCAACCACAACATGAAGAGGAAACAAGATCCGCCTTCACGAACCATAATTCTCCTTCAAATAACAACCGAGATCCTTGTTCACCAACTCGAGAACCAGCATCACTTCTTTCTTTTCTTCATCGTAAAATCCACAAAGGTATTGCACTATATTCGGATGAGTACGTGAAAGCAATGTAGAGATTTCGGAACACGACAGTTCGACATCCCCAAAGAAGTTCCTCATCGCAAAGTTATCTCCCAACCATTGGATTTCCTTATATTGTCCCCCTAATCTTCGCCTTACTTGGTAATCCCCTCCATACAAGATTGCACTAGGGAAAAGTTTACCATTATAAGACTCTGATCCAATAATTTTCCGAATCAACAAGCCAGCTAGCTGCTCTTGGTTTTTCGTTACCGATTCCGAACACTTCTTCTCCCTCAGAGCTTCGACAAGGTTCCATCGATCTTCCCTCTACGCACTCTCGAACCGGCTACAAATCTCTCGAGGGATCAAGTACTGCTTTCCAAACCGAAACTGAAAAAGTTTAGGATCTATCCATTCAGCATCATACTTCCTTGCAAGTGTGACTCTCCTCCTTTGTATCTCATCCCGGTTGAGCCCTGCAATCTCCCCGGCCATCTCGATGGCCTCGAGGACCGCCGGGAAATGATAAAGCAAATTGTGGATGTTATGATCAACGGAGTCCTTGTTTTGATGGAGATTGATTGCCTTAACCCACCAATCTCTCTTGTCCATGCATTGTCTCACATACGATTTCCTTCTTTAAAGATCTTTTGAAGCTCCCACAACGGGTTCTTGAGGGGACTCCATTTAGTGTTCCTCTCTTCGAGTTTCAGGTTCAGCCGGATCTCTTCGGCGATTACATCGAAAGCCAAACAGAAGATGTCTAACAACAGACAACACTGTCGTCGATTGATTTGATACTCGTCTTGTAAGACAATGAGAGAACTCCCCAAAACCTCACCAATTTGTCTGAATTCCTCCATTGCTATAAAAAGTTATACGCACGAACGGTGCTGTCCGAGTTCTGGAGATTAAAACACCAGAATCAAACAGCCCCAAATCTCTTCTGGTCTGCAAACATCATTTTATAAACAAAATTGTCGGATTGTTGTCATTGAGAACATTAATCAAACACGTAAATGATGTTAACTTTATACAAAATACAAAGCTGTCGTTGATATACAAATCCAATTCAGACAACCAAGATAGCAATGTTTCCTTTTGCTTCCTTACAATCCAAACACTTTGATGTATGAGAAAAAAAACACCTTTTTTCCCTAGAAAAATAACATAAAACAAACAAATTAACAATGAAAATGAAAACCAACGAAACGAGTAAAATGGAATGAAAGCTGACCGTTTCAAACCATTCACCCGTCGAATAACACCCTCAAAAAATCTTTTTTGTTTCTTTTTAATTTGATTTATTTGGTGAAAAACATAAAACATACACATCCTTGAATATGGATGATGGATGAATGAATAAATGATTTACACTAGCTTTGATGATAATAATTTGAGTATGATGTTCAAAAAAAAGTCCCAAAAGATTTGATGAATTTTGGTGAAAACTAAGAGATTTGAAGGGTTTTTATAGATAGAACCGACTAAGGTTTGAGGGGAAAAATTAGAGTTTTGTTTAAATTAGGAAAACCCTCATTTAAGGTCATTTAAAGGCTCTAGCGGCTACACGTACCGATACGCAAATGTGTGTACTGAACCGCATATCGGTACGAATAACTTGTACCGATCCCTAACCCGTACCGATACAGGCTAACCTGTATCGAAACGCTGCCCTTGATACCTGTATCGATATGCTATACTCTGTATTGATACCCTTGACCAAAATTGACAGATTTGGCTGCAAAGGACCCAAAAATTCAATTTTACTCGAATCGATATACATGATTATTATACGAGATCATCATGAATGGGCAAAAACAGATACATGCTCCCCTAACAACATAAATAGATGCATATAGGAGCAAAATCACATAAACATGTAAATCAACCAAATTCAAGTAATATTTAAGCACAAAACAAGGCTCTATGGTTCAAGAAAGGCTAGTAAGCCCTAACTCTCTCCTAAGAGACCAAAAACGCTCTTTGTCTAAAGGTTTGGTAAAGATATCCGCTAATTGGTTCAAGGTGTCTACATGCTCTAGAACAACATCATTTTTCAAGACAAGATCTCTAATGAAATAATGTCTTATCTCTATGTGCTTGGTTATAGAATGTTGGATGAGATTCTTAGTGAGACAAATAGCACTAGTATTGTCACACTTTAAAGGGATGATACCTACATCATTTCGTAATCGAAGATTTATTGCTTTATCCAAAGAACTTGAGCACAACAACTACCGGCCGAAATATATTCCGCCACAGTGGGAGATAGCGTTACGCTATTTTGCTTCTTAGAAAACCACGAGATAAGCATGCTACGCAAGAATTGACAAGTATCAGAGGTACTCTTTCTATCTATCTTACAACCTCCATAACCTACATCCGAATAAGCATGCAAAATAAAGGATGAGTCTCTAGGATACCAAATACCTAGACAATGAGGTGTCTCTAAGGTATCTAAAGATTCTCTTAACGGCTTGTAGATGTGATTCTCTAGGACTAGATTGAAATCTAGCACACAAGCAAACACTAAATATGATATCCTGTCTACTTGCAGTAAGATAAAGCAAAGAACCTATCATAGATCTATAAAGTTTAAGTTCAACATATTTACCTCCTTCATCTTTGTTAAGCTTTGTAGAAGAGCTCATCGGTGTGGCTTGAGGTTTTACGTTTTCCAAGCCAAACTTCTTGAGTATATCCTTGATGTACTTTGCTTGATTGATGAAGATGTCATCATTCTTTTGTTTGATTTGGAGTCCCAAAAAGAATGAAAGCTCCCCATCATGCTCATTTCAAATTCACCTTGCATCAACTTAGCAAATTATTGGCAAAGAAGTTCATTAGTAGAACCAAAAATGATATCATCAATATATATTTGAACTACTAAAATCTCATTGTCTTTTTTTAATAAAAAGTGTAGTATCAACTGTTAGAAAAATAGCATTAATCCAAGAATAAATAATAAACAATTAATTTAATATTGATTTATTATTAAACGAACAGTACAAAAATAAAAGAATGATACAACTTATACAACTTAAACCAAAATGAAGCATGTTGAGACCTGCACGACCACAGTTTTTTTAAGGCAGATTTCAGCCACTCCTATGGTGCTCGAGCTCGTTGGTCGTCTGTCTCCAGGATACAACAACAGATGATCAGCCACAATTGCACTGTCGTAGAGATCACGAACTTATTCTTGCCTTCGCCTACCATCGAAAACAACTTTTGAAAAACCCACAGAGTAAGACCATAAAAAAGTTTTGTGGTTTTGATTGTGCTGAAATCAAAAGAATGGCATGCTATTTATAGGGGGTGAGCTAGGTTAAATGTGGAAATCATAATATTCTGAATTAATGGTCATTAACTATTTAACCGAATTAAATCGGTAACAATATGTTAATACCATATTAAAATAGAATATTCCCATGAATTACACTTATTACCTTTTAATATCCGAATTTAAAGGAAACTATAAATTATCCTTTTAAACGCTAAATATTAAAAAAGATATGCCAATAATAAGGAAAAATTTATTCAAAGTGGGTAAAATATTCGCAGGTCCACGTAGGGCCCGACCAGTCTGGACATTCACGTCGCCCACATTATACGGGTGCGCCCCAACCCAAATGGGTTCGATGAGCTTCGATCCGCACCCCTCCCTGCGTCTGCGTGTGAGGCATAATTTCCATTCAAGTCATTCAATGACCACCAAGTAGGTAAGTGTATATAAACACTTCTCATTCAATTTATCCCATCAATGTGGGATAGGGGGTTTTCACTTCCTTATTCAATTCACAACTACCATACTTTGAGCATCAATTTCTCATTCATCATTCAACCGTTTTGAGCATATGAGATACCGTTGTAAAGGTTTCATGAAGTAGAATAAGATCTAATAAAATCATTATTCGAATCTTCACCTTTACCCATTCGAAATATGGCTTAAAGTTACCATTTTCCTCACATTTTTCCAACAGTCCCTCACATGACTGAAATTGATGATTTTATCAAAAACATTTTGACTCGATGGGTTCTAAGCTCGATAGCTGCATAGGATAGGTAGGTTTCCTCCTTTGAACCTTCCCTTATGAAAGTATATTTACTTTACTAGCTAACCAATAGACGTGATGTCCTTGAACTGTTTAGCCGTTACACTTCTCACAACTATCTCTCTGACAAAAGTTTTAGTTCTTATGGTTATATCCATATGGCCCTGGACATCACCTGATTCTGTAAGAGTTTGAAAGAACTATGCCCAGTAGTCTCCTTGAAGTGGCCCCACTCTACTCTCACATATGTGATTATGTTGCTCAGCTCACCGAAGCACACAATAGTCATTAAAATCTTTGCTTAGCCTATACCCCTTTTGATCACTGTTTACATCATAGGAACGGACTTACGAGAAGAACCCCCACAGTGACCGCACAAGTCTATGCAATTAGGTTATCCCTTTGAACCTAGACCTTGGGATCTCCAGTCAACTAGGTAGGGTTTTCCTTCACATATCGCCTTTATTTCCCATAGGCGTTAGTCCCATTCCTTTAGATGTTTTCTCAACTTAATCTCGGTTTAACCCATTGATTAGTGGATCCGTAACGTTATCCTTTGGTTTTACAAAATCAATAGAGATAAATCTATTTGAGATCAATTGTCTAATGGTATCCTGTTGACGACGCATACGTCTCGACTTACCATTGTACGTAAATCTTTGTGCTTTACCAATTCTTGGTTTTCAATATATGAATATTGTTGGCACATGCTTTGGCCATTCAGGAATATCCTCCAAGACATTTTAAAGTCATTAGAATTTTTCTCCAGATTTTTCTAGAGCTAAAACTCAGATTCCATTATAGATCTGGTTGTAAAAGTTTCTCTTGAGAAATTCCATAACATAGCTCCCTTATTCGACGTGAAACATATTCACTTGTGCTTTTGATATCTGGCATCGAAGAATCCTTGTGGAATAATGCAATTCATAATCTTGAGTATATCTGGGATATCCCAATACTCTCATTATCGCTATTCAGAGCTTTTGGATCTGAATTGCTTGTGAAACTTGCTTAAACTGCTCACAGTGAAAGCATGATCTTGCATATTCTATTTGAACGGTTGGTCTTTATTGGAGTTCTGGCTATACCAAATAACATACTTGCCAAACTTCTTTTGTCCATGTAGTGTGACTGTGTTAATATGAGACCTTCAAGTGACCGTTTGATTTGGATGCCCAAAATCAAATATGTCAATCTCATATTTTTCATGCATTTGGTACGTTTACCATTTCATTGTTACTCATAACAATGAGTATGCCATCAACATAAGATCATGTATCCTAATATTGGTAGGCTTGACATACAATCATTTGTCACACTTGTCATCATGACAATATCTTGGTTTCAACCTTTTGTTGAACATATGGACTATTTTCATTGATAGTCTCCAAAGTTCGTTTCATTAAACTTGTATCAACTTCCCTAATTATATAGGAAATATATTTTCAAAGATGAGTCATTCTTTGTTTCCATTATCACATTCTTGTGAATCTGTTTGTACACAAGAAATTTATATCCGTTACTATGTTTCTGCATAGTCAATGAAAATATAGTCCACTTATTTCCTTTCATTTTGGGAATTCCTACATTACCTTTGCAGGACACCCCCACATTTTTATGTTGTTGTAGGAAGGTTTTATTTCCTTCCATAACTCATATGGTATCTTGTCTCTTTTATTTTGAGATACCTTATTTAAAGGTAATTAGTTGATAGAACAACTCCCTCACATGTCAGACACATTTTGAAGATTCAATTCTTCTCAGAAGTTATCTTCAAAATCATTGTACCCTCGGATGTTGCAGCGTTACTCATATAGAGTTTTCCCAAATTAATCAATTTATTAAGTTTGGGTTTCAACATCCTGTGTATAGAGAATAATTTCTCTATAGCATCTTTTAAGCAAATGCACGTAGTATTAGTTTGTGCCATCATGAAGGTTGAAGGTAATAAATTTCCTTCAAACAATTGTTTGGCATATCAATTTATTATGACAAAATATTGTCATATCATTTATCTCGTTCGGAAGTTTATAGTCCAAAGACTTGTTCCCCATCTTATGACAATAGAAACATTTCTCATTAAATTTTTGTTTGTTGGACACACGCCTACTTTGTGGTTTGAAGTCATTTTTGACTTCCACTATGTTTGCCCTAGCAAGCAATGTTTGCCTTAGCAATATTTGAAGATGGTAACAATATTTACCTTATCCTCTCTGTTAGGATATTTGTTTTGATATAATAACTGAAAAATAGTTTTGGAATAAATTGAAAAGATTTTAAAAATGTTTTTAAGTCCAAACAACTTGAAAATAAGTTTGAGGTATTTTCAAAAGGTTTTGGAAGTGTTTAAAATGTTTTAAAGTAGCCAAACTCAAGTTTTTAGCACTACCGTACCGATACGGTTACACCATGTATCGATACACTTTAGGGTTTTAGCTATAGTATTTTTCCAAAATTGAAAACTCGTACCGGTACAGTCTTACGCATACCGATACGGATAGGTGTCGTACCAATACGCCTATATGTGTACCGATCATTACTTTTCAAATCCCCAACGGCTAGTTCAAACCCCCCAACGACTATTTCCCTGCAGCGTACCAATACATTGCATCAATACGGACTATAGCGTACCAATATGCTCCTAAGGCGTATCGATACACTAAGGCTGTGGCAAACATAGCAGCTAGTTTCTGAAGAACGAGTATCGATATGGCTACCGTGTATCAATACGACTATCTCCAGAACTACATTTATTGCGAGAAATAAAGTCTCCAATGGCTCAAAATCATCCCCAACGGTCTCCAACGGCTAGGAACTCATTTGGGAGCATAAAAGGACCATTCAAGCACCTGGAACAACTAATGATCAACATGCCAACATGCCTATGATTGTAATCAAGTTTTTTGTGCTTTAATTCCCATTCTTTGTATAGACTACACTTGTGAGCCAAAATGTTTATGTAAGCTCAAGTGTAATAGGATTTGGGTGAGTGCTTAAAGAGTGGAAACATCTACCTAAGAGAGGGATTTTCGTTTGCTTTTCTTTTCTTTTATAAAGAGGGCTAGCTTGACCTTGGGGGTATAGGTCAAGTGATTGTAAAGGTTTCCTTCTAAGCCTAGGAAAGAGGAAGAAATTATTTAGTGTATTTGGAAATCCTTAGTGGGGAAGCTAAGGTAGTGGTGTAAGCTTTGGGTAGAAAGTCGAACCACTATAAAATTCTTGTGTCATTTTTTCTATCTTTTTGCTTCCACCACCATCACCCAAGAAATTACTTCTCCACCACTCGACAAGCGATTTCGGTTGATTCATCAAGCCCAACACTCTCTAACACTAGGAGGATCTTCCTTTGACCAAGTTTATCATGGTCAAAAATGCAACATCTTTTGTTGCCACATTTTGAAATTCTTTCAAATAAATTTCATTGGTTTTCTATTGTGTCACATAGTCACAAATCAGAAACAGAAGATTATGAATCCGTTAAACTTTAGAAATTTAGCCAATTACTAAAACCAGAAACAAAAACATAATTTTTAACTTTTGTTTGTCGTCAAGAATTTAGTAAACTAAAAACATGAAACAAAAGTTTACACGGTCTAATAGAAAGAACAATAATGACTAGTGCACCATGTAGGTAACTTATGAAAAAAGAGGTGGTGCACTAGGCACGCTTAAATACCAAGTCTTTCAAAGAACCAATCTTAGACATGCACTCTCATATTGTCTTTGAATCATCCGTTTATGGATCCCATTCTTTTATGTTTGAAGCCATTCCAAGCATGAGCAATCAATTAAAATCATTGCATTTGATTCACCACAATTTGAATCAATCATTAAGAATTTGGTAACTAAGAATTTCTTAGCACCAAAATCTTCCATTTATGGTCCAACGACCCTCACAATTCTTTAGCCATTTTAAAACATTGTGCACTTCATAACATGCATCAGACTAGGCTTTAAGAATTCAATTTTGACACAGAGAGCAAAGTTCTTCTATGCTTTGATTCGAGACCTCGGTCAAATCAACATTCTAGAATCAGTAACCAATGTTACTTTTACTTGCAAAATCTGCTAAAACAGATTTGTCCACTTTGTTTAAAAGGAGATCAAGTAGGAATTAAATTCTCAAAAGCGAATTTATTTACTATATCTTAGTTTTCAAACCTCACAAGAAATAAATTCACCGATTTATTTCCAAAATAGAATCATACTTGATTCTCAAGAAATAATAAATTCGATTTATTTCTTTTCCCAAAATGGAATCATACTTGATTCCACGAAAATAAATTCAATGCTTTATTTTCTTTACCAAATTAGAATCAACGCAAGATTCTAACAGAGAAATATATTCAATAATTTATTTCCCTTATATCTTTTGTTATACATTGGGATTAGTAGCACTAAAATCCAAAATAGAGATATCAAGGCAACAGAAATCAAAGTAAATTGATCCTTTAGTTTTGTTGATTCTTGGTTTTGGAGAAGATCACGTAAATCCGTTAAAACGGCAGGAATTAAATTCTAGAAATGAATTGTTTACGAGATCTTTGTTTCCAAAATTTAGCATTAGTATCCTGTTCGTCTCTACAAAATTTCTCAAAAAATTATTAGTACGGAAATAGAATCCATAGTGTTTCCAAAACACTATCAATAATTATTATCACATTTAATCATAATCATAAGTGTCAAAAAAATTATATCACAAGATATTCCAAATTCATGCCATATTTAATATTAAAAGCCCAAAACTATAAGGTAATATCACCATAAATATTACTATTATATGGTTTTAGTCTTGCTATATTTCATACCATATTTCAAATAGAAAAAATTAACAAATATTAAGATTTACCTTAATAATGAAATATTCAAACATCACTCTCAAGAAACCGCTTATGTCGTACATGGTGTTCTATGTTGAAGCCATGACATTGGCAATCTTAGCGTTTCTTGTCTTTGGGCATTCACTGCCATGAAAATCGTTGAGATGCCTTTGGGCATTCAAGGGCATCAAAAGCTATATAAAACAAGAAAAGAAATGGTCAAATACCAAATATAAAATTAAGAGAAAAAGTTTGCTACACAGTCCGTGTAAATTAAAGTTTACACGTGCTTTTCAAATTTAGGGGTTAGGGGTTTAGTTTAGGGTTTAAAGTTTAGGGGTTTAGGTTGTAGGGTTTGGAATTTAAGGTTTATGGTTAAAGTTTAAGGTTTAGGTGTTAGAATTTGGGGTTTAGGGGTTAGGGTGTTAGAGTTAGGGTTTTAGATTTTAAATTTTATAGAAAGGTTGTGTATCAAAATAAAACCCTAAAATTAATTGGCCACTTCGGTTTAAAGCCATATAAAGGCTATGAAAAATGCACGCATGTAAAATACAGATAGCAACATTAGGCATTCCTTTTTCTACGCGTGAAAATTTTCTCGTGGTGTGAATCATTGTTTTAGATACGATAATCGGTTCGTCTTGGATTAAAATTGAAAAATTGTCTTAAGATTGTTAAAAAATAGCGTTAATCCAAGAATAAATTTAATATTGATTTATTATTAAACGAACCGTACAAAAATAAAAGAATGATACAACTTATGTAACTCAAATCGAAATGAAGCGTGTTGAGGCCTGCATGACCGCAGTTTCCTTAAGACAGATTTTTTGCCACTCCTATGGTGCTCGAGTTCGTTGGTCGTCTGTCTCCCAGAATACAACAACATATGATCAACCACAGTTGCACTGCCGTGGAGATCACGAACTTACTCTTGCCTTCGCCTACCACCGAAAACAACTTTTGAAAAACCTACAGAGTAAGACCATAGAAAAGTTTCGTGATTTTTGTTGTGTTGAAATCAAAGAAATGACATGCTATTTATAAGGGGAGTGGGCTAGGTTAAATGTGGAAATCATAAAATTCTAAATTAATGGTCATTAACCATTTAACCGAATTAAATCGGTAACAATCTGTCAATTCCATAATAAAAGCATGATATTCCTGTGAATTGCACTTATTACCTTTTAATATCCAAATTTAAAGGAAACCATAAATTATCCTTTTAAATTCTGAATATTAAAAAAATATGCAAATAATAAGGAAAAAATTTATTTGAAGTGGGTAAAGTATCTGCAGGTCCACATAGAGCCCGACCAATCCGAACATTTGCGACGCCCACGTCGTACGGGGCTTCGATCCGCACCCCTCCTTGCGCCTGCGCACGAGGTACAATTTCCATTCAAGTCATTCAATGACCACCAAGTGGGTAAGTGTATATAAACATTTCCCATTCAATTTATCCCATCAATATGGGATAGGGTTTTTTTACTTCCTTATTCAATTCACAACTACCATACTTTGAGCATCAATTTCTCATTAATCACTCAACCGTTTTGAGCATATGAGATATCGTTGTAAATGTCTCATGGAGTAGAATAAGATCCAATAAAATCATTATTCGAATCTCCACCTTTACCCATTTGAAATATGGCTCAAAGTTACCATTTTCCTCACATTTTTCCAACATCAACCTCCTCTTTGTTAAAACTTTTTTCAATTAGAAAATTTGAAAATCTTTCATACCAAGCTCTAGGAGCTTGTTTCAAACCATATAAAGCTTTTGAAAGTTAAAAAATATGGTTTGGATATTTTAGATCTTCAAAACTTGGTGGTTTTTTTACATACAATTCTTCATTTATAAAACCATTTAGAAAAACACTTTTAACATCCATTTGAAAAGGCTTGAATTCATGATAACATGCAAATGCAAGCAACATCCTAATAGCTTCCATTCTAGCTACGAGTGCATAATTTTTATCAAAATTAATTCATTCTCCTTCAGTGTAACCTTGAACAACAATTCTAGCCTTATTTCTCACTATGTTACCACTCTCATCTAGTTAGTTTCTAAAAACCTATTTAGTACCAGTAGTAGATTTATTGCTAAGCCTATCAACTAATGTCCAAACTTTACTTCTCTCAAATTTATTTAACTTTTCTTGCATGTCCAAAATCCAATAATCACCATTTAATGCTTCTTTGATATTTTTAAGCTCAATGCATGAGATAAATGCAACAAAGTTACAAGTATTTCTAAGAGAGAATCTAGTGGTTACCCTTTTGGATAGATCACCCAAAATCTTACCACCTTTGACATAGTTGAACTCCCTTGGGTAGGTGACCTTATTTTCCTCTAGAGACATGTCCTTCAAGGCTTCTATAGGTGGATCTTCGGGTAGGTGACCTCATTTTCCTCTAGAGACATAAGATGTTAGAGTGTTGATTGCCTTTGAAAAACCTGTTGCGAGGGGGTCTGAGTTTTGTAGTTCAGTTTGGAAGAAAGAGTTGAGTGGCTTGTTTGTTGATGTTTTAGAAGTGACGTTTAATGGTTTTTGGTTGCGTGGAAACATGCTTTGTCCAAGAGGGTGAGGTTGGAAATGTTAGAGTTCTTATGATGGTCGTATGTGTGAAAAATGGTTTTAGAATGGTTGAAGTAAGTTGTTGGGTTCCTTGAGAATTCAGGATATCTATGGCTTCGGGTAGCGTGGCGTTAGAGGGGTCAACGAAGTTGTTCGTAGTGGTGATGTTAGCTTGGCAATAAGTTATGCTATCATAAGGCTGGTAAAGATTGTTTGTAAGTTGTAATCGTACGTCAAAAAATGTATGTGTTGGGTTGGATCTTTGGGCAGGGATGGTGAAAATAATGATGCTTTGAAAGTTTTGGTCCCAGAATATTCGTGTAGTTGTAAGTAGTAGTGAGTGGTTTAAGTTGGTGGTTAGTAAAAGGTTGTAAGGTGTGGTTGGGTTGCCGAATGTTTTTGTAAATGTTCAGGGTTGTAGTAAGATAAGCATTCTGGGAATACTTAGATGAGTGGATAGATAGAGTACTTAGATGAGTGGATAGATATAGTGGTGGTGCACTCTTGCTTAGGAGGTCTAGAAAGGCTTTAGCTTGAAGACCGAAGGTTGGGTGTTAAAACTTAAAAACTAGGTGGGTGGATGTTTTCTTGTAGCTAGATTTGAAGTAGACAAGAGGGTAGAAATGTTAGTTCTGAAAATGTTATCAGTAAGTGCGGATGGTTGAACATGCATAATGCATAAGCACTTATATGTATATACTTAAATATGTCAGTTCAAGCATGCATGTGGCATGACATTAGTGGTCTTGCAATCATATACATAAGAATCATTTGGAACATGTAAGTAATCATGTATACATATGTCCACACTTACGGTTGAGTTTTTGAGAATTAGTGTGGTGATAGTGTAGGGTAGTTCACTAGGAGGTTAGTTTGTGTAGGGTTCTCTGGGTTTTTGGTGGTTTGGCGAATGTGTTTTATGGGATCGAAGGATGAAGAGAGTTGTTAAAGTTATAGTTTGGGTTGTATGATAATGGTTATTAGGTGAAAGGTGAATGTGGTTGTTAAGATCTTAGGAGCTTGTGATGGTTGTTATCATGTAAGGAGTGGTGTAGTAATAAGTGTTTAAGGTGGAATGACCAAAGGAGTGAGGATCGATGGTAGGGAATATTCTAGATAGGCACAACAGTGGTTGGGCTAGGTAGAGAAGCGTTGATGATGCCTGGGTGGTGCATGATAGGAATATAGTAAGAGAGAGATCGTTGGATTTTTGTGAGGTAATGGTGGCGTTTAGGGTTAAAAGGTTGTATAGTTGTGCCAGAAGGTGTTAAGTTGAGTCAAATGTTGGTGGATATCCTTTCTTGTTATGTTGTCTTGCATCCAAGTGGTACAGAGATGTTTTGATTATTGGAAGGAAACTTATTCTGATGTATTTTAAAGAGGAGTGTCGTGGAATTTGTGGCTAGGGGTATGGATTGTCAGTGTGCTAAGGTTAAGTGTTGATTTTCTTCCGAGATGTTGCAATCGTTGAAGATTTCGGGATGGAAATGGAAGAAAGGTTTATCATGAGCCTGTGTTAGGGTTGCCCTGAACGTCAACTGGAAATGGTTCCCTCTTTGGGTAATTGTTGACCAGGTTACGAAGGTGCATGGGTTTTTATGTCCATGGTTTGGGATAAGATTCGCATCTTTAATGAGGGTTGTGAGTGCCTGCATGAAGCTTTGGGTTTTCGGCTGCCTTTTAGCGTATCATATCTCTTTTAGGCGAATGGTTAGTTAAATGTGCTATCTTTGTTCTGGAGGTTATGTTGAGAGGTTGTGATGTGGGTCTCCGAGAGTCTAGGGGAGATAGCCACCTTTGGTTGAGGTTGATTATCATAATAGTTTTGGGCATGTGTGTGGTGGGCGCCGTTTAAAGTATTGTATGGTAGGGAATGCTTTGTGAGTTGTGATGGACTGAGAATGGTAAGTAGCGTGTTATTTGTTTGGATGTAGCTTTAGATATTCAAGAGTTCTGCGTGAAATTGAGGCCTAGGGAAATTGTGTGTACCGTTGGTAAACGGGTGCTCTTGTAGGTTTTACCTTGAAATAAGGGGATGCGTTTTGGGCGCAAGGAAAATTTGAGGTTGAGGTTTGTTAAACTAGATGTGATTTAGAGATGTAAAGATTGGATGGTTTATCGGTTGAGGTTATCTCTCGAGCTGAAGAAATTCTTGATATGTTTTGTGTATCGGTGTTGTGGAGTTGGAGGTCTGATCCATTGTTTATGGTGTTTGCAAAGGATGTTGAGTTGTGTGGATATGTGTGGTGATGGATAGCGTGCAGAATTTTGGGTTCTTGTAGCAAATGAAGGAATGGTAAAGTTTTGTCAAGGTGTTGCGGTGTTATGACGATTTGAAGGAGTCCATGTGGAAGGTTAAGTCAGAGATGATGGAGTGGTTCTCCCGTCTGATCCACTGGTTAAATTTCGAGGACAAAATTTCTTAAGGGGGATAGTTGTAACACCCAGTTTTGGGACTAGAAATTTTCCTAGTGGTTTAGACGGTCTGGTGGACCAGGATTAGAGATTCTAGTCGAATTTGGGATTAAAATTAGAATAAATAATTTTGGTGTGAGAAAAATGTAGGAAAAATATCTAAAATCCTTATTTGATATATGGATATTGATAAGTGTTCAAAAGTACTATTTTGCTTACCCTTTTTACTTATATTATTGTTAGACTTAGGCTCATATTAGTTACATAATTAGTCATTCATGCATTAATCCATGTTTCTTTCCATCGTTGAGCATGATTGCATAACTTGGTTGTTTTTGTGGGAAAAGATGTTGCTTTGGTGTGTTTTGTGTGTATGTGTAGTGTTGCGTGTGATAAGTGCTACGCAAATGTGCAAGTATACACGTCGCAAGTAATAAAGTGATATGAGTATCGAGTATCGTCTCCACAGGGATTGGTTTGGGCCACTTTGCTTAAGTTTCTTGACCGTGAAAAGTAAAAACACAATTAAAGGATTATGGGAGTTTAACTAATAACTAAACTAGAAAGCAATAAAGTAAAAGAAAATATGAGAGAAAAAGAGAGAGATAGGTCAGGTTATCGTGAATTGAGGTGTGATAGCTGATTGGATCGTTTTGGTAAAAGAGTGCACGGCAACCTCGGTTGCCGTGGCAACTTGTAACAACGGGTTGCCTTGGCAACTAATCGATGGTTGCATGGGTAACTAGTTGGGCAACTACTTGGGCGTCCGGGCAGCAACTTCAAGGTTCGGCAGAGGCGTTCTTCAATGGTTTCTTCTTATCCCTAAGTCGAAACTCTAGCTACTTGTGCATGCCTTGATAATACATCCCTGCGTGAATCAAGGGTGAACAACAACCAATCTTGCGCTCCTCTTAGCCGTTGAAATCCTTAACTTATTCCTAAGCCGGATTAATCTTCACCATCAATAGATTGAATAAAGACCATACTCATTCGTTTCTTGAATCTAACTCTCCCGATATTAGATAAATAGATGAAGTTACGAGATCCTCTCCCAATTCACTCGCAAACAAGAATAAAAGCCAAGAATGAGTAAACCTTGAATAGAAAAGTGCAAACTCTTATTACCTAAACAAAATCCAATTGTTTCTCACAATAACAAAACACAATAACCCCAACCAATCAAGTTAGTTCATGGTTGGGTTCAAAAGATATACAAAGAATAATCCCCAAACCATGAATCTAATGGAAGCAAAGAAGAAGAAGAAGTCGAAATTTCCCCTAATGCTCTCTTGTCGAAATTTCTCTATGCATCTTGTCCAAATCTCCTTGATATTTATAGGGCTAGGCCAAAGTCCTTCTTTGAGGAGGAGTTTGAGTTGGAATTAAATTATCTTTAAAGAATATAATTCTTTATTATAATTTTATTCCTATTAGAACTTCTCCTATCTTCTTGGAATTTAATTCTTCTTTAATCTCTGCATGGCAATCAAATTCCATTTGGCTTGGGCCTTGCTCCATGTCATCTTGGGCTTGTAAAGTCATGAATTTCGACATCCATATTGCTTTTTGTCTTTGTCGACAAATGCCATGGCAACTGGCTCGGCGTCTCCTTCATGCATTGCCCTGGCAACTAGCTCGGCATATCCTTCATGCATTGCCCTGGCAACTAGCTCGGCATTGCTTTGGCAAGTGATCCTGCACATACACACACAAAAACACACCAAAGCAGCATCTATTTCCACAAAAATCACCAAGTTATGTAATCAAGCTCAACGATTGAAGGAAACATGGATTAATGCATGAATGGCTGACTATGCAACTAATATGAGCCTAAGTCTAACAATAATATGAGTAAAAAGGGTAAGAAAAATAGTACTTTTGAACACTTATCACACCCCCAAACTCGAACTATTGCTTGTCCTCAAGCAATGCAAACTCATAATTACCTGCCAAGACTTCAATTTTCACAAACTCAGCTTTGAACTTGATTTCAATTCTCTGAACCGGGGCACAAAGTATGATTGGCTTTTTATTTTTCAGAAAACTGAGGAATTACTCGGAATCAAACTATAATGCTTGTGAGTGTGTGCGGAGTTGTGTGCAAGTTGATTTTTCAGATTCTATGCAAACAATAGGTTTTCAAATTACTTCATTGGGTTCTTTTTAACATGTTTTAACTAGAGCCAATTTCGGGCACCTCTAGTGTTTTATTTTTAGTTTTCTTAAGTTAATTTAATCGACTAGAGCCGGTTTCGGGCACCTCTAGTAAAAAAAATTTTAACGCCTCCTAGAGCCAGTTTCGGGCACCTCTAGTGATCAATTTTTTAGCATATGCTAGAGCCAATTTCGGGCACCTCTAGTATTCATCCAATTTTTATTCTAATCCCCCAATTAGTTAATTATCAACCTAAGTTTACTAGAACTCCTTAAATCAATCCAACCACAACAGTGTTTCATCAAATTTAGCATCATAGTAAAATTCTAAGTTTTTCCATGGTTATCCTAGAATAAAAATTCTATCAATTAAGTGCATTGGCAAAGTCATCATCGAATATTCATCAAATCTAAGCAATTCTTGTTTCAATTAAAGGCATGGCAAGCAATTTATGTATCCTAAATGTAATACTTTAAATGAATGTAATTAAACATGGTAACTACTAATAACAATTCCCCCCCCAAACTCGAGTGAGGCATTGTCCTCAATGCATGCATAAAAATAACGAAAAATAAAAATAAAAATGCATACGAGGACTTACTCCGAGAGTTCGTCATCGTAGATGATTAGTTTCCTTCTAGTTGGTGTCTTGATTCTTTTGCTTGAACGCGATGGTTGTTTTCTTGTTGCCGGGATGTCTTTAGCTTTGGTTGCCGTGGCATCAGCTTGTGCAGGCACGATGTAGGTTGCCGCGGCATCTTCTTCATTGGTTGATGGGGCAAGGATCTTGGCAGTAAATTTCCTTAGCATAGTAGTTGTGAGTCTTGTTGTGAAAAAGAAAACAAAGAAAACCTAAAAACTAAAGATAATGAAGAAAAATAAAATATCTCCTAAAAATAAAAATGAAAAGAAAAAGAAAAAGAAAAAGAAAATACTGAAAGGAGAGCATGCTCATGCATCTCCTAAGTTTACCACTTCCTTGTTACGTTCCACATGGGCACCATTGTAGTGCTTCAATCTTTGTCCATTAACTTTGAATTCATGGTTGTCAGAGATGGACTTGATTATCACAGCACCATGGGAGAATGGTTTGACGACTTCAAATGGTCGACCATCTTGATTTCACTTTTCCGGGAAAAGTTTTAGCCGAGAATTGAATAGGAGAACTAGTTGCCCCTGGCGTGAATTGTCGTGGCAATAGTTTCTTGTCGTGCCATCGCTTTGTTTTCTCCTTGTAGATTTGTGCATTGTTATAGGCGAGTGCACGAAATTCTTCTATCTCATTGAGATCCATCAAGCGCTTTTGTCCGGCACTTTCCCAATCCATATTCACGGTCTTGATTGCCCAAGTCGCCTTGTGCTCGATTTCCACCGGTAGATGACATGTTTTACCATAGACAAGTCGGAAGGGGACATACCTAAGGGTGTTTTGAATGCGGTGCGATATGCCCAAAGTCGTCATCTAGTCTTAATGACCAATCCTTCCTTGAGGGATTTACAACTTTCTCGAGTATTCCCTTCAACTCCCGGTTGGAAATTTCTGCTTGCCCGTTGGTTTGTGGGTGATATGCCGTGGCAATCTTGTGTGATATGCCGAAGCGTTGCAACATCTTGGCAATTAGTCTATTGTCAAAATGCTTGCCCCCATCGCTGATAATTGCTCTCGGCATCCCAAACCGTGTAAATATGTTTTTCTGCAGGAATCGTTGCACGGTCTTGGAATCGTCGTTGGGAACTGCAGCTGCCTCTACCCATTTAGACACATAGTCGACGGTGAGTAAGATGTAGAGGTTGCCGAATGAAGATGGGAAAGGTCCCATAAAATCGATCCCCCATACATCAAACAATTCCACCTCGATGATGTTCTGGAGTGGCATCTCATGTCGTCTAGAGGTATTGCCCGTCCTCTGGCAACGATCCATTATATTAACCAAGCATGTTTTCTAATTTTTTTTAAAAACAAAAAATGAAATTTATTTTTTGAAAATGGAAATAGAAAACAAAAATAGAAAATATTTTCTAAAATCAAACAGACCCTTAAGCAAGGTCATGGGTGAGTTTTGACTTTGTGATATAAGAAAATTAAATTGAGAGGGTCCACCTATAATAGGCTTCTACAGTACCCGACCAAAATTAATCAGCCAATATTAAATAACGATGATTAAAAAAAACTATCCAATTCATAAACGAAGTATATGTAGACTACTATATCAGTTGTCACTCAACGCCATTAAAATATTATTAGTCCAACCAATCATTTTTTTGTTAAGAAAAATAATAACTAAAATTTTTAGGTTGAATGCTAAAATGATATATAAAAAAATATAATTAAAAGTGACAAAAAATAAATATTAGGAATACATTTCTTATTAATCCAAAAATAATGCAAGCATCATCAAATTTAATCAATAAGTGATTATTTGAGAATATTCGAAAATATTAGACACCTTATTTGATTGAACCAAAGGTTAAGCAATTATTTGAGCAAATTTAAAGATATTATGTAATTTTCTGAGCAAACTTTTGAACGTGCTAGATTGTTATTCGACTGTTTTAAAGTATTAGAATTATATGAGAGCATCTCTAAAAGATTATATTCAGGGACACGCAGAAATTTATGTTAGGGGAATTAACCTATAAAATTCCAGGAGGAGTAAACTTATAAAATTTTAGGAGAACGAAAATATATTTTCAATAGAAAATACATAAAAAAATTTAAATCATATAGGAATTTTAAATTTTTAGGGGGAACGACCGCCCTTTTACCCCTCAGTTCATCCCTAATTATATTATTATTTGAGCATTTAACCTAGTTATTATAAATCTTACCTTGTTTAACAGTTGTAAAGTCCGAAAATTTACCATTTTATATATCGTTATTCTACAACTTGCCTAAACAGTATGTGTTTTAAAAAATACTAAAATTAATAAATAAATAGCATATTAAAATCACAGCAATCAGTTTAAAGAAATATTTAAATTTTAAATTTTCATCACTGAAATTAAAACCAATCTTCAAAGAACACCGAGTTTTGAATGTCCTCAACAACCGGGTTTTTTTCAGCAGTAAATATTAGCGCTAAAATGGGCCCGGGAGAAATGGTAACGTACTAGTTAAAACGGTGCTTTTGCTGCTCTCAATCTAACCTACCCAACTTCAACTTTTATGACTTAATACTAAAATAAGTGTTCAAATTATATATTTTTCATTATAAATGTCTGAATTTTTTTAGCTGAAATAGGCATTTTAAGTTTTTTTGACAAAGTAGGTACCTAAAAAATCTTTAAAACGGGCCAAAAATAAAACGTTAGGCACTTATTTCTACAAAAAAACTTTAGGCATCTATCTCGAAAAAAAACTAATTTAAGCACTTATTTTGATATTAAACCCAACTTTTATAGATTAACAAAAATATTTATTATACATATATAACAAAGTACTCAATTAATTTGTTTTCTATTTTGTAAAAAAAATAATTTTTGACAACTGGACTTCAATTGAATTTTAATATATATATTAAAATTAAAATATATACTTAAATTTTAATACATTTTAAGAAATACCTTATGTGAACTTATGAATCGCTGTAGTCTCCATTAGAATAGCTGCAGTTTTAACTTAGAACAAAAAAGAAAAAATTAATCAAACCCGTTCAATTAATATCCAATCCCAGTTCTTTGTGTAATCTATTCTATGTTTTCTTTGGTTTTTCTCTCAATACTACCAGTTTGCTTACTCCTATCACGCTCATAGTTTAGGGATAGACACAAAGGTTACAAATGGCAAAATGAACTTTTCTTTAACTTCATCATGTACTATTTTTCGGTCCATATTAAACTCCGAGTTTGACAATTTCATGTCATCAAAATAACCAAAAATCCCAACTCACAGACTAATGCGGACTAAAGAAAAATCCAAAGACCAAGTTTAAAAAAATTGTCAAATTCTTTTTTTTTTTGAACAACTAAAAAAAATATCAAATTCAGAGACGGGACTAAAAGTTATTTTCTCATTTAAATCGATGTATCTGTAACTATGTTTTAAAATACGGCCTGTAAAAGAGACTGCCGACCATGGGCTAGGGCTTTATTTAACAAACATCCGAGCTTCAACTACTCCGATTTAAAGAATCAAAAGATCAGCCACTGGTCCAGCCCTTTGGCACTTTGACTAGGGATGACAATTTAATTCAAATTCGAACATAATCCAATCCGAAGAAAAAAAATCCGATCCACAGATTGAAAAAAGTCCAAATCCGAATCAGAAAAAAAGGTCTGAATCATAATACGAGACGGGCTAGATATGAATATTGTCAAGATCCGATTCGAATTCAATCCAAGTCCATATCCGATCCGAGTCCGATTTATATCTGAGTTTAAATGAAAACATTTGACATTTAATTTTATAAACAAAATATCATTTATAATATTTACATTAAAACAATAAGACAAAAAATTAACCTAAATACATTAAAAAAGCATAAATATATATTAGTTAACTTAGAATAATGGTAAAAACAAAATTACCTTACACGTGTATCCATATTAAAAGTTATAATAAAAATATAAATGTATTAAAAATCAAATTTAAATAATAACAATATTTACTATAATTTATATTTATTAACTAAACTTAATATAGGGTAATATATCTACGTATATCATATGCAATTATGCATATATACATAAATATGGAAAAAAAAATGTAAATGTAAGATAAAATCGTAGATAGACAAACAAATAAATATAAAATATCAATGTATTACTGAAAATTAAGAAAATTAATTAATAAAATAGTAAATGATGCGAAATTGCAAGATAAAGTTAATATATACTAGGTTAAAACTACAAATTAAAATAAGAGGCAAATTAAAAGCATAAATAATAAACACAAAAATTTAAATGTTGTCAGTAAACAATGAACGAAAATGAAGAAATACATAATTAAATGGTATAAATTAAAAACGCAAGAAATTAAATACACAAAATTATAGAATGATTTGCCTTAAAATAAAAAATCAGAGGGTCGAAACACAATATATCCTAAATAAGCTAAAACTCGCTGATCTACTCCTTAGACTCGAGTCAACACTAGGGACGGCAATTTAATCCGAATCCGATCCGAAAAAATCTAATCAAAAAACAAATCTAATTGAAAAAATTCGAATCCGAATCCAAAAAAAAATGTTCCAGTCCGATTGTAATCGGATTAGTACTTGGACTTTATAAAGTCCAAGCCAAGTCAGATCCATTGCCATCCCTACCGTTGACAGTATAGAAACAACAAAGAAAGACTACGGCAAATTAAGGCATCTGCATTTGACAGCCATGCATCGGCAAATGACCCAACTTATTTAAGATTTTACAATCACAAACGAGAGGTTATAGTTAACAGAATGAGGAAAGATGGATCACCATTCAAACAACTAAAGGGCAAATGTGTTTTCTTGTTAAGGAGGGCTCGTTCGGTAAATAAAAGATGCGAAATATCATCACATCACACATATTGATCCAGATATGTTAGTTTCAAAAGACCAAAGCCAATAGGGTATTGAAGCCCTTCTATTATATATGGTAACAGCATACTAACCCATAGCATATTTTTGGGTCCAGCTCCGAGCAGTCGTCTCGTACTTGTTCTTGTCGGTCTTGTACATATGGGCGATCTCTGGCACCAGAGGATCATCGGGATTTGGATCTGTCAACAGTGAGCAGATTGAGAGCAACACCTAAGGGGGAAAATAAAATATAAGAAGAGATCCACACCTAAATACCGGTAAATCAAGTCCAATAAGAGTTGCACGAGTATAAAAAAGTAATATTCTAAATGAGGTGACCAGACACAAAGTAGCAATTACTAAGGTGCAATTTGCATACAACAGGTCAAATCGATGAAATGTTAAGAATTAAAACCTTGCTTTAACTACTTCAGTTTTTTTAATGGCTCCAAGAGGAATGGTTGACACATAACATGGCAATGCATATGATAAAGTAAACGATGTATAAACTTGAATGCAGTTAAGACTGCTTAACAAAAACCTTGGATATGGTAAGGGCAGGGCTCCACTGCTCCTTCAGAATATCAAGGCAAATGCTACCATTGCTGTTAATATTAGGGTGAAAGACCTTTGTCCTGAATGAAACCTGAATAGAAGGAAAAATAATGAAAAAAAAAAAGTCAAGAATAAAAATAGACTTACAGAGTCCACCTCTGCATTGGCATGCTACTGTTCACTGCATACAATAAATTTGGTTCTATTCTATCCCTCAACGAATATGCATCATTTTTATCACAAAATTGTAAATATATTCCTATAGCATCCATACAAATTGCGTTTGTATAACTAACATGTATACAGTAAATGTTATATGCCATAACTAAACATGCATGTAATAATGAAAACTTACCTTGACTTGGCTTACCAAAGTATAACCAAAATTGGCACTGAAAACCACCCAACAAAGCCTTTCATGCATAAACTAAACCATTAGACACTCAGCAATCAGCATGCATGCACATGCACCACTGTGCATGCAGACAAAGTAGAATTAACATTTACCCATTTCAATGTCAAGCAAAGTTTGCGCAATTCATTGGCTCTGTAGAGACACCATAGTGCCATACCCATAGTTTTAGCAGCAAGGAATTAGCTATAGAACATGAAGACTTCAAACATTTATGCTATACACATCCCTCCAAACTTTGAAATATAAATTGGGAAAATGTAGGGCCATTGACCGTATAAAAACCCAGCAGTATTGGATTTCCGAGGAGATAGCACTTGTACAAATGGTTATATAAAAAAAATTAGCTTGCTAATGTAAGTTGACAGAACAGGAAGAAACAGAATTTTATATTCTGTATTTTGTTATTGCTCAATGAATTTACATCTCTCGATACACACTTATATAGGCTCTAGGTCTTTTAGTACATTAAGAAGACCTTCTCAAGATAACTTTTAGTTCTAATCTACTAAGTTGATAGACTCTAACTACAATAAGGAGTCCTACTAAGGATAAAATTTAATCTATTAGGGAGATAAACTTTAAGTAGGATAATTACTACATTATTTACAAAAGCTGAAATTTCTCTCGGATAACTCACAGCTAACATAATGATCTTGCAGAATGTGAAGTGCTACGCATTTTCTTCAGAACACTTAGCGACATAACAACAGTTTTAAGAAGCAAAAGAGAATCAATTACAGGTAAAAATACAGAAAAGGCAGGAAAGAAAGAAAACTAGATGGTTAAAGAATACCTTGGGTGGCTTAAATGGATAATCCGGAGGGAAGTGAATGGATACTAAGAACACTCCACCAGCGTATGGACTGTCAGCAGGACCCATAATAGTTGCTTGCCAATGAAACATGTCTTCAGCAACAGGGCCTTGTTTCAATAAAAAGAAGTAAAACAACCGTTCGATGGGATAACCAATCTGCAAGTAAACTTATCAAACTATTTATTCATATAAAACTTAAATAAAATATCCATCCTTTTTGTTACTTGCTTATAGAAACATATAAGAATAGAACTCCTAAACTTTTTTAGCAGATTTAGTATAAATGAGTAAGCAACGATGAATTCGAAATAATCTCCCACAGCAACTAATGATGATCATTTCCCCACAACTTCACCTAAACTATAACTAATTCATATGACAGCACACCGACATTAGCAAATATCGAATCAATGAATCAACATGGTAAAAATCATAACCCTGGATAATAAGCATAATCCATTATATAGAGCTCAAAATTCAATAACGCAGCAACAATTATCTAACATAATCGATTCATGATAGAAAGAAACCTGATATCTAAGAAAGCAAATTTAAGCAAAAATTAAAAAATTGTTTTATGAAAAAAAAATCAAGGCACGAAACATAATAAAAGAGAGAAGAAATTGAACCAGCACTGCAAGAGGTAGGAGGATCTTTCTCGAGATCCTTGAGCTCCTTCAGTATCCTCTTTGAAGCCATAACCTAAACCCTAAAAAATCACAAAAAAATAAAAAAAAAATTAAGGAAAATGAAATCCAAACTAGATCGCCTTCGAAGATATTGAAGCTAGCTCAGAAAGTATTAAATTAGAGAGGAAAAAGAACAAATAATACAGAAGTAAATGGAGAATTAGAGAGGGGCAAGCACCTGAGAGATCCTCCTGCCGCAGTTATTGTTCGTTTGTTTTGTTAATCCCTGAAAACAGCGGAATAAAAGGAAAGATTAAATAAATAAATAAATAAATAAGAGAAGCCTTGAGTCTGAGAAAATATAAAAAAGGACTGGTGTGTAAGGCTTTCATTGGTTGTCTAAATGGACCCCACCACACCGTGTATAGTGAGATTTTTTGAATATTTTATACGCACAATCTTATTGGGGTCAGCAAAGAAACCGAAAATCAAATTCAACCAAAATATTTGAACAGTTGCTAGTTAAAAAGTAAAGAAAAATATTCTAATTGAATTGAATTGATTTGATTTTTTTAAAATATTGTTTATATAATATAAAAATAATTATTTTATATTTTAAGTAATAAAAAATAATTTTAAAAATTGCATAAAATATTAATTATTTTTGTTTATTTGAAAATTAAATCTTTAAAAATATTTATGAAAAATAATTGAAACTTTATCTGACAACTGATTTCGTCAGTGAATTTTTATCTGGCAAACACTGGGTTACAATTAATCCTCCCTTTGTCTATATTGAATTTCATTAGTACGTACCTAATAGCCTCGAATAAGCATTTACTAGTAAATTCAAATGATTAAGCTATATTTGTTTGAGTTATTTATATGTATAAGTTGTCTATTTTAAGCTTAAATCTTAAACATTAATAATTAAATTTTAAATTTTAAATTATAATCTTAAATTCTATATCATTAAACCCTAAAATTAATAAGTCTAACGTGTATCAAAATATTTTCTTACTTAAATAAGGACAAAATATTCAATAAAGTCTAAAGTGTTGTTCAAATTTTTTTTTGACGGTTGGACAAAGAAAACGCTCTGTCAAATAATTATTACGCCCATTAAAACTATGGACAGGGTTTTTGACTTCAACATTCAAGGTCCAAATTCAACCTAACTTATTTTTTAAAATTTATAATATATTATATTATTTTATTTGTATATAAATTAATTTTAACATAATAATGACATTATAATATAAACATTAAAAATGTTAAGTTGTCTATTTTAAAATTTTAAATATATATAATAAGTAAGTACTAAATTTAAAACAACATAAACATTTTAATAAAAATTAAAAAATTATATGAGTGGGCCTAAAATGAGTTCATTGTTTATAAGGGGTGAGTTTTGACAAAATATGAGTATCATATTTTAGACAATATTGAACCTGAACAGGTATGAAGTGTGTTGATATTATCTACAAACTCAGTCCGGTCTGATCCATTAACACATTTGAGCTATACTTAGAGAAAATATAGAGAGAGAGATCAGCCAAACAAATTAATCTCAAGACATAAAATAAATGTTGTTAAGCACAGTCATGTAATCCTGCTTAAAATTAAGAGTATAATGGGAAGTTTAAAATTTTCATGATATTCACCGACAAGTGTTGGGTGCATTTGTAAGTCATATTTTTTGAAGGGACATTGGTAAGGCATGTTGTACTCTCAAGGAGAGGACGCGAGATCAAATCTTGAAGACATGGGCAGATCTTGACAATAGAATTTGGGGGAGCCTACTTAAAATTTTTAAAAAAAATGAAGGCCTAAATTAATTTTTTTCAAAATTTTTGAAGGGTTTAATTTTAAATTTTCAAAAAATGTGTTTAACTAAATTTTTTTAAAAAAATTGAGACATAATGAGAAAAATTTTAAAATTTAGAAGATAACTTAATTAAAAATATTCAAAAATTTTAAAACATAATAAGAATTTTTAAAATTTGTAGGGGCCAAAATTGAAATTTTAAATTTTTTAAAGGGTTAATCTTTAAATTTTCAAAAGTTTGAGGGGAGGGCTACCCTGGCTCCCATAGCGATCACCTCTGCTTAGATACGACATTGTTGAGAGAGACAATCTCGCACCTCAAACATAGACTATAAGATAGACATGCATGTTACATAAAAAAGTTTCATGATATTCCATTTGAGACTTGTAACATTTTTTCAATCTCATGGAATCATCCTTGAAAACTTTAATGTTGTCGAGACAGCTTGTCTCATTCTTTTCTTCGTCAAACCCTAATAATTGGCATATTATTTCAAACCACTGCTTTGTTATTATATAAAAAAAAATCACAGTATAATTTGATTGACATTATTATTAATATAATATATAAAAAAGATAAAATTAAACATATTTAATTTAGATGCTGCATGTATCGGTTGAATTTATTGAGTAAGATAAATAATTTGATATGTTTTTATTAAATAAAGAACTTTTACGTTCGAAATGGTAAATGTCAAGAAGACTTGAACTAAAATTTTTCTTGTTGATTATGTATTTAGTGGCGAAAGATTCGACATGGCGAGTCGATGAAAGAAAATTATCAAATTCGAATATTTTAGTTGGAGCTAAATTTGGGTGACGTGGAAGACCCATGGCCATCAATGAAAGCTTTTTTGAAATCAAAAAGTGAGGCTGAAAAGGATGACTGTGGAGTGGTGAAACCCTACTTTCCCCATTAACCTCTCATTTTCCACATGTACTTTGCCAACCTACCTGGCCCATACCATTCTACTTTCTTAATATAAAGAGAATCACGTGTAAGGGTAACTTTTGAAAAAAAAAATGCAATTAATTTTTTGTATTTTTTTTATCCAGGTAAGACCTCAAATAATTGAATTAATTAAGTTATTTGATCAATTTTAATCATTATTTTTGGCTATTTTTTCTTGAATATTATTATCACGTGATAGTTGATACGCTACAGATGTGTTACTTTACATTTACAGATTTTTTTAAATGTTATATTTCATATTTTTTGTGAGTTTATTTAGAATTTTTAAAATTTTTAAAGATTTTTTAAATAAAAAATTCAAGAAATGTCAAGTGACAATATTATAAAACGACACGTTGCACCAAAATCAAAAAATATTATATTCAACCGTCAACATTGATTAAATGGGTGAACTGATGAAAGTTTAGATTATAAGGGCTTAATTAGGTGCAAAAAAAAATTAGTGGCTTAATTGATTTAAAATTCAAAGGCTTATGACACTCTTAAGCCAAAAAATTACTTACTTTTTTAATCATTCAACTGGTTTAAGTGGAAAAAAGAATAAATGGTGTTATATCTAGAAGATTCGAGTTCGAATAATTTATCTGTAAAGTGTGTATTATCAAAGAATTACAAAAAATAACAGATATTATTACAAAATCAAACAAATACTTAAAAATACATTAATTAAATTTCAAATTTAAGCATAGGGAATCAAACCATAGTTAAAGCAAAAACTATGTGCAAAGTGCAAACATGCCTAAGGTAGTGATGTTCAAATCCGGGTATTCGGGTACACGAAGTATCGGGTATCTGAATTTTCGAGTAGTTTTTCAGTCGGCTTGTGTCTCGACCTGGGTTTTAAGGGTATCCTTTAGTCGAGTATTCGAAAGTTACGGGTATCCGTTAGTCGAGTATTCGAAAGTTACAGGTACCTGCAAAATTGGATAGTTGAGTATCCGAATATAAAAATATATTTTTAAATATAAAATATTTTAATATAAAAATATGTATTTACTAGTTTAATATAAAAATATGTATTTATTAAATATAAATATATGAAAAAATTAAGATTTTTATTAGTTTAAAATAATATATATATAGAGAAAATATAAAAAAAATACTAATTTCAAATATATCCAGATACCAAAAAATTTATAATTTTGTAATCTGAACTTGACTCGAAAAATAATGGATATGATACCCGAATCGAGTAAAAAAACATAAATAATTATCTAATTATTTATGTTTGAGTAGTCGAATTGGGTTAGTCGGGAAGAAAATTTTTAAACACTTCTAGCCTAAGGAACAAGGGAGGATTTACAGGTTGGAGAGAAGATCTTATGGGACCCTATTGTGACAGATACATGAGAGCTTTATCATGCGGAGACAACCACGCAATCTTACAATATTAAAAATGATTTTTTAAAGAAAAAAAATATCGTATAAATAAGTATTATAAGCGTAAAATACAAAAATCATCACTCAAATTTCTTCTCTCTCTTATTTTGGTCACCTAACTTTCAAACTTTTCAATTTAGTAACGATAGCTCATGTTTTGGTCAATTTGAATTATTTTATTATTATTTTGGTATGACATGATATTTTTATTTTAATATAAAAATAATTTATAATAAAAAATAAAAAAATCCATATGTTCGCTGACGTTGTTCGCCAGCGTAGGATGCTACCGCCGATGGCCATAGACGGTGGCTGTTCGATTCCAGATTTCACTTATCACTTTGTCTTAACCTATGAGTTCGAATCTGACCTCTATTTTACCAAAAATGCTCCGAAGTCCAAGAAAAGGATATCGAAAGTGAGGAAATTGAAACATTTTCATCGAGATTTGCAAGTTTCGAGATATTTTCCGGTGAAACAACCATCGGATTCGGACTCAGCGCGTCAAAGCGAGCCCCCTGTGCAATTTGGGATCAAACGGCTACCGATTCGAAAGGCCGACAGTGGCGACAAACGGCGACGGTTATTTTAAATATTTTTAAATTTAATAATAATAAAATATTAATTTATTATTTATTTTAAATTATTTTCATATTTAATAATATTTAAAAATACCATGTCATATTAAAAAAATAAAATAATTCAAAGTGACTAAAACATTAACAATTCGAAAGTTCAATTATTAAATTAAAAAAATAAAGTTGAGTGACCAAAATAGAAGAGAGAAGCAAGTTGAGTGATAATTTTTGTATTTTACCCTTATAATAAATGTAAGATTGAATTGACACTCCATCTTTTTACATAATTTTCGTTTGTAGTAAGATTTGACGGGAAATTTGGGGATAATGCAAAGGTAAACAAATATTGTGCAAGGGATGTTGGGCTATATTTTGTCTTGTACGTTATATGCACATAATATTTGGCATTAATGCATATGGCAGGACGTTATATGCACATAATATTTTCTATTTATTTAATATTAAAAATTGGTCCGGTAGAATGTAAAAACGGCATAGGAAATAATAAAACAAATGAAGACGCCATGTGTACATATGCACCGTAGAAAATGACGTAGAATGTAAAAATTTGTCCAACATTCCCTACTTACCAAGTATTTGTTTCAATTTGCATTATCCCCAAATTTGCTTTTTTATTATGTGTAGAATGTAAAACAAATGAAGACGCCATGTGTACATATGCACCGTAGGAAATAAATCAAAGTTTTTAATTTAATAAATCTAAAAAATCAGAGAGACGAAGAGGTTGAAGTTTTTAGCTTTTTTATTATGTCGGGTCGAATTAGGAGGTTAACATTCATCATGTTTCGTCTCAATTTCATATCTATTTAAATGCGTTGGCGAAGGGTTAAAATCGCTCTTGCAGGTTATGAGTAGTTTAATAGTAATTTGTACCTTAAAAAAATACCAACTCGTCCTTATATTAAAGTTTGTTGTAAAAATTGGCCCTTGAATTATACATTTTTCACATTTAAGCACGCACACATTTTTTTATCACAAATAATATTAAAATTATTATTAATTTTCTTCTAACCAATTAAAGCATAACATGTGACATATTTTTATCGGATACAATTAACTTTTTCGAGTAAATTCAGAGCAAATGATAGTTCAAACAAACTTTTAACAAAAAATAAAGAAAAAGCAAAATCTGGGGTTAATTATATTGAGCGTACTTTAAATAATAATAATACCATCGCACGTGCACCTTAGGCCCCGAATATCTAACAGCATATTCTTCATTTAAAAAAAAATTCCACTTTGGTTATTGGCTTCAAAATTTGATTGCCTTTCCCCACTACACACTTTGAACAATGTCCCAAATTAATAATTGATGGAAAAGTATAATAGTCTTATAATATTCTAAAATTGCATTGCATTAGAAAACATAAAAAAATGTTATCCTTGTAGTTATAAAATTAAAAATTACATTAGAGAGAGTATAAATAGCATTTACATTATTTCCATCCGCGGGTAAGGTTAATACATGTTAAAAGCAATTTTAAACATACAATTTTTAAGATGTTACAATAGCAATCGTGTTAATCAATTTTTTTAATAAAAACAATTGTTAAAAAAAGCGGATGTTTATAAAAAAATCTCTAAAACAAATAATTAAACTCTCATTTGACATTCTCCGCACCCTCTTAAATTTAGTGGTTAAAAATATAATTACAGCATAGTTTAGTGACCTATTATGTATACTACTTTTTTTATACTATTTTTGTTCCTTTTTGTGGTGTAGACTAGGCCAAGGGTTGGGGGATGTTGGGGCGTGGCGGTCAGATATCGCATAGCCAGGCGAACCTAACAACGGAAACTTGGCATCCGCCGCCTTCCTATATGTTTGCTGGCGTCACTGATTACGTATATTTTCACTTTTGATGCTCGAATATTTTCCTTCTTCATTGCAAATTGTGTATAATTACTGTCATTTTTAAAATATATATTATTGAATTTTAAAAATATTAATTGAAAGATTGATAAAAATTCTAACTAAAATTTTAAAATATAAGTAATTTGATATAATCATTCAATTAAATAGTTTATATGATATTAGTTATTGTATGAAATAAAAGACGATGATTCACCCGATAAACTAAATATCACTCGAGTGAGAATAATTACACTTGAAAGAGAGGGCTAATTAGTAATTAAAAGTTAAGGATGTCAAAATATTGTTGTATAATATTTTTTTATGGATTTATCTTACAAATATAGTATCGTTATAAATTATTATTGATAAGTATGTAATATGATCTGATTCAACAGTGATGAATTGTGGGTGTTAAGGGCAGTCGTGAAAATTTTAAAATTTTATATTGATAATTTAAGTTCGTACCTTAAAAATTTTAAATTCATATAATTTGATTAAGTATAAAAGTTTAAATATCTGACATAAAATCTTGCATTCGTCATTAACTAAACGTGTGTAGTTAATCAGTGGCAGATTCATAAATATTTTTTAGAATGAGCACACATAAAATTTCAGGGTGGACTTAATCCCTAAAATTTAAAAAGTTGAAAGACTAATACATAATATTAAAAAAATTAAATTCAAATTTGTGAAGTTTAAAAGTTTAGAGTGGCCAACAATATCTAGAGCATGCAGTTAAAACTCTCGGTTAACATTTTAATCTTCTTATATATTATAAGTTCAAGAATAAAATTTTTCTTTCTTCTTTCCATAAAAACTATTCAAATAAATTCAAAGTGAGCACATATTAAATATTTAAATATGGGAAAGTATGTAATCTCTTCCTTTGGTCGAAGAAAGGTGCTGACCCCACCCACAAGTTATAGTTATAGGGACCATATAGCAATATTACATTTTTTTCTTTGGTAAATTGGATTTTTGAACGGCAAATCATCTTTGTTTTGCGGCATTAAAACAAAAAATGGCCAACTCACTCGAGTTAGTGACAAATAATCAAGGGATTAATTTATGTTTGTAGAATAATCAAATCCTACGAGTAACACGTGCACCTATATCATAGGCACGTGCGATTACCATAAGAAACGAAATTCCACCCTTTAATTTCCATCTCACCCCACTATCTCTCCTTCATTTCCCTCTTTTTCGCCGGCTCTGCAGAGTGCTGAAGCACTGATACTCCTTTTTCTCGCACCAAAATATTCATTTTTATTCGATTAAATTCAACCCAGTTTCGAGGTAATTCTAAATTTCAATTCTTTTTTTTTTGAATTTTCGATTTCGATTGCTTAATCTTTTTTTTTTTTTACAAATCCCGTCCTGGTTCACAGAAATTCATTACTTTTATGCAAATCCCGTCCAGGTTCAGAGTGTTTCATTATCTATTACTTAAACCAACTGTGCTATGAATCTGTTAATATCCGGCTCTGTTTGGCTGCCGAGAAAATTAAAACTTGCTATGCAGTTTCTTTCTTGAGTTGAAAGTCAGAAGTTTGGTTTGTCCCTTTTGGGATCATGAAGGAAGAAATAAGTCTTGATAGTTCAGATTGCTTCGGCCAATGTTTTTTTTTTTTTTTGCTTTTCTCAAATCTAGTTGTTATCTAGTTTAATTGTGCTTCAACTTTATTGTTGTTATTTTGGAACAGGTTGATGGATCACAGTGATGTTGGTGTAAACGTGCCTGGTCTGCAGTGATTTGTCCTCTTTTAGTGCGGATTGGCACGATTTCGGGTTGAATTGAATCACTTCTGGATAGAAATGGATCGGTGTGACACTTCAGGGTTTGTTAGTGGGGGTGGGATTTACTCACTCAACGACATCTTCTAACTCCTGTTTTTGTGGCTAATTGTCTTCTCCCGGAAGTCAGGTTGACTGCTCTGTTGCATTTGAGATCTGCTCTGCATATCCTTGTTTCGAGTTTTCGGCTGTTGCTAGATGGATTCCAGGTCCTCAAGCGTGGGGTTCCCTGCTAATTTTTCTTTGAATCCATTCAACATTTCGGGTGGATCGATGCAAGTTGGGGGACATGGCGGTGCTTATGGCGAAGATACTGTTCTAAGTCTTGATTCCCCTGGCTCTTTAATCTCTTACATGTCTGCATCAAAGGGAATCAAGAGGAAGTGGAGTTCGATAGATGGATCCATCGTTGGCCAAGCTGGGACATCATTGGCTCTTCAGCTAGGCCGCTCCTCGAGTTCCTCGGACAGCAAGGGGAGCTCGACGACTGCTTGTACTGCCACATCTTCAGCCAAAGAATCTGATGTGGAGTCCTCAATGGACATTGATTTGGATTTTACCCTCCATCTTGGAAATGAAAAGGTAATCCACCCCAAGAAACCTGCTGGTTCAGATCTGAAAGGAGTGGGATTGCAACTAAACGTGGACCTGGAGTTAAGTCTCTCAACTGGCTTTTCTGAATCTGATATCACTGGTGTGCATCTTAGCTATTCTCCCGATACACCAGGTTCGAAGTTGCCGATGGCAGTTGAAGGGTCCCCAAATGCTGATGAAAGATCTACTTTGTGTCACTGGAAACCTGGAATTGGTTCGTCAGAGTTTCAGAGTTTACCAGTGAAAGAGCCCAGTGTCTTCTTCAAGGAGGTTCCAAGAAGCGTTGATCTTCCCCCCATTGTTCCAGAGCAATCTTCAAGCGTGATTACTACACCGAAAAGCTCGGTCACCTGCACTTCCGGGATAGCGTGGCAACAGCAGCCACAACATCGCAGTTCTAGTTCAAAGACATGTCAGGTTGAAGGATGTGGAAAGGGGGCCAGAGGAGCCACTGGCCGTTGCATATCTCATGGCGGTGGTAGGAGGTGTCAAAAGCCTGGCTGCCATAAGGGAGCAGAGGGACGGACTGTGTATTGCAAGGCCCATGGCGGCGGTCGACGATGTGATTTTCTTGGTTGCACAAAAAGTGCTGAAGGTCGTACTGATTTCTGTATTGCCCATGGTGGTGGTCGTAGATGCAGCCATGATGGTTGTACTCGAGCTGCCAGAGGCAAATCTGGGCTGTGTATACGTCATGGTGGTGGGAAGAGATGTCAAAAGGAAAATTGCACAAGGAGTGCTGAAGGCCTCTCAGGACTTTGCATCTCACATGGAGGCGGGCGTAGATGCCAATTTATAGGATGCACAAAAGGAGCACAAGGGAGCACCATGTTCTGCAAGGCGCATGGTGGTGGAAAACGGTGCACGTATCTAGGATGTACCAAGGGTGCTGAAGGTAGTACACCTTTTTGTAAGGGTCATGGAGGGGGAAAAAGATGTGCATTCGAAGGTGGTGGGGTTTGTACAAAGAGTGTGCATGGAGGAACAAACTTTTGTGTAGCACACGGAGGAGGCAAGAGGTGTGCTGTGCCTGAATGCACAAAGAGTGCAAGGGGACGTACTGATTATTGTGTTCGACATGGTGGAGGTAAAAGATGCAAGTTTGAAGGGTGTGGCAAAAGTGCGCAGGGTATCACGGATTTCTGCAAGGCACACGGTGGAGGCAAGAGATGCTCCTGGGGCCATCCTGGGTCAGAATATGGCAACCAACCTTCTGGTCCTTGTAACTCTTTTGCAAGGGGCAAAACAGGTCTCTGTGCACTCCACAGCAGCTTGGTTCACGACAAGAGGGTTCATGGAGGTGCAACACTCGGTCCTATTGTCCTAGACCCTAAACTCAGCAATTCCGGGAAGATGAAAGTGATTGCTACTACAGAAGACATAAATGTTGACACTATGAAAATGTGGAGCGGCATAGAACCTTCTGCAGGCAGAACTTGTTCTAGTTTGAATCAGTATGGAGTTCAATATGCTTCTAGCTCTGTCGGCAAAGGAGGCTTCTCTGTTTTTTCTCCTGAAGGTAGGGTCCATGGTGGGAGTTTGATGGCTATGCTAGCAGGTGGTTCTGGTCTTGCCCCGGTCAACACGTCAGGTTTTGCTGGTGATGCATCAGACCCAAAAAAATCTTTTAATCCCCCCAAGAACTGGATGTAAGTTTATTTCTCAACTATTATCAAATTATTCTTGGAAGTTAGCCAGTTTCCCTGCTTGTTTGCGTCCTTTTGGTTCAAGTTTGGTAGTGTTAGAAACCTTTTGTCATTTATTAGTTTTAGATTGCAAGGAAAGTGCTTTATTACTCAGTGTTACCATTTGTTGTTAATATTTACTTATTTCCAGCAGGTTGTTGTGAATATATAGGGTAGTGCCTGTAAGGCCCAGTCAGTTTGTGGAACATTTATGGTTATAATAAATATTTTCTTTGGGGGTCCTTTTTTATTATTTAGCTATTTTTGATGACCTGTCTTGAAGAATTGCTTGTTGCTCATAATCTCTCAATCTTCATGGACTTTGCCTCCCAAGTATCTCTGCTGATCTTGAAACTTGAAAGTGAAAACCTATGTGGTGAAACACTGAAATTTTCTTTTTAAATTCATTTTTGTTTAGTTTTGTGACTAAAACTGTTATTATACCGGTTCGCACCACTATGTCCGATAAGTTAATGGTCAAAAATAACTACAAGTGACCAAAAATATAATTAAAAGGGAAGTTAGTTACCAAATTGTCAAAAACAAATTGTTCTGTGACCAAAGTAGAAACATTGCAATAGCTGGATGACCAAATTGATAGTTTATCCTTTTTTACATAGTTGTAAAAAATGGTAAAAAACTTGTATATAAAAACTTTTGGTCATGGATTTAAATTTCAAGTAATAATTTTATTTTTTTAATATTTGCATAAATATGAAATGTTTGAAATAGTAGAGTAATAAATGTGAATATTTTAATTATTTTTCAGTTAAATTGGTGAACTGATTCCTGATATCAATTCATTGGATCAGGAATATTATAAATAATATACTCCATATAGATGTGATCTAAATACAAACTTCAATTTCGAATTCCAGTAGCATGACAATAGGAACGGTTTTATTATATGCATCAATGTTTTTTTTTTTTGTATAAACTATACATTATGAATTTTTCTACATTATTATAAGTTAGAAATTATTTTTCTCACGAAAAAAAAACTAAGCATTGGTTTTAGAAAAATCTTAGGGCAAAGCAATTGAACAAAAGAGTTTACTGGGTGTTGGGGGTCAGGGTAGGGATGGGGATTGGATTTGATTTGATTGGCTTCGGGGTCAGAGCGAATGGACCGGAGCCAGTTCGGATGCACAGTAAGGATCCTGAATACGGAACCGGAACCATAAATCCAGACAAGACGGTGAAGTTTCTGCTCCAGCAGTCAAAGTTCCAGTGAGTTTTTTTTTTCTCTTTCATAGAATGAATTCCTTCAATATCCGGTTTTGTCATCCTTCATGTCAATCCACAGGAAGTTTTTCCAGACAACGAATTCGAAATGCAAATAAGACCCAAGGTCATACCAGCAAACGAGATCAATGTTACATTTGCTGATATCGGTGCCATAGATGACACAAAGAAGCTCTGCAAGAGCTAGTGATGTTTCCCCCACGAAGGCCAGACCATTTCAAAGGTGGTCTTCTCAAGCCTTGTAGGGGAATTTTGTTGTTCAGTCCGCCTGGAACCCGGCAAGACAATGCTTGCGAAAGCCATTGCTAGAGAAGCCAGTGCAAGCTTCATTAATGTCTGGATTGTTGACCATTGCTTCTAAATTGTTCGGGGAAGATGAGAAGAAAAAAACGTCCAAACTTTGTTCACACTGATTGCCAAGTTCGCTCGTATGATTATATTTGTAGACGAGGTAGATAGCATGCTTGCCGCTTGGTCAGAGGACTTGTGTCGAAGAGTACAAAGCTATGCAGAAGATTAAAAGCGAGTTTATCACTCACTGGGATGAGCTCAAAGGTACTTATGCTCACTGATTTTTCGAAATTATGTTTTTCCATATCAACACTTCAGAATGACATCCAGGGGAGAACTTTCATCCCTTTGTATAATGCACTAATATGCAATATGATAACATATTGTTACATAGCATACACGGAACGACTACAGCAAAAACGAGATTTAGAAAAGATCCATGTTCATCGACACTGTGAACCCTGCGACTATGAAGATAAAGAATTAAAGGGTTCGAGCTAATACCAGATAAAACTAATACCACCTTCACGAGATACAGCTACCGGATACATGCGAGAACCTTGCAACAGCAACATCTTTGTTGGTAAATCTAATCCCTTTTCTTTTTCTTTTGACGGTCCCCTTGGAATCTTACTAAGAACTTTTGCATCAAACACGGCGTAGTGCTTCTTAATCTCATGCATTGCTTTCTCAGCAAATGGATCCACCTTGTCCTCGTATTTCTCATACAGTACAGGTGCGGTGTGAAGCAGGATGAAGACTGTTTCGAAAAACCATTAAAAATAAAATCAAGAAATGAAAAATGTTCGCGAGGGCTAAAAAACCGTTGAAGGCAATTCCGATACCTATGTAAAACAGAGTCAAGAAGTTGCACCAACTTCCAACAATAGACAAGACCCACAAGCCAGCAATTACCTGAACAATCATAATGCCAATCCATTATGATTGTCAAACACAAAATAACATGATTCAAAATTTACCAATAAACCGATCAGGACGTAGCAAGTCAGATGTGTAACAACATATGATGAACGGTGAACCCGAGAAAGATAACTATTCAGTTCAAGAAAACAAGTAAACAACATTACAGGGAGTAACTTCTTAAGATCACTTCCGGATGCAATATCCTGCAGTACAACAAAAGCCCGGTTAATCTCAAACCTAAGTGCTTGGGCGAACTCGATAACCGGATCCTTAGGGATATGGACTTCATGGATGTGTGGTGGAGACCTAATCAAAACAATTTACATTAACAAGAGCAGAAAGAAACCCTAAACCAAAAACGTAATTCCAGAAGCAGACAACAAATTCAACAACTTACTTGTTGATGAAGGTAAAGGCATTTGAATACAAGAAGAGCAATACAAGTGCAGTCATCGATATGTGACAAACTAGAGTGAGAAGGTGGTACTCCATCAATTCAAACAAAACCCATATCACAGTCGCAACGCCAAGTGCTCCGGCCGAAATCTTTTTGTTCCTCCACAGGAAAATATCGGCCACTATTGCATATACACCCAATTCGATTACATGAGTATGCATCATACAAAGAATTACACACAAGAAGTAATAATTATATAATCAATTAAAACATCAAATTATCATCATCAGGTAAGATTATTGATAATCAATACTGCAGCATCTTGAAACTTTTAACAAAATAAGATAATCCCAGAATTTGTTTGCTTCCGTAAAGCAAAAAAAAAAAATAGTCTTTACTAGTTTAGAAATAATCGAATCCATTCAGTTAAAGATCTAGTCAGAGATTCAAATTGCGGTCTGCTACTACAAGAGTGGCTGCTATATAGCGGTAGCGGACCGTCCAAAAACACTATTACGGAAAATAGCGAGCCACAATGCATCCGTTATTGTCCGCAATCGCGATAACTATTGTGACTGAAAATACAACCGCAACCGCAATTTAAATAGATCAAGTATCCCCAAACTTTTCTTCTCAAGCTAAAATAAATATTAACAGATTAAAAAACATAATTAAGCTCAAACAACATCAATGAATCGCTATCGGTTGCACGATCTAAGTTACTGAGCCAGATCAACTTCTTCAATGAACACCAAAAAAGCAAAGAAATTGGGAAATGGGAATTTAACCCGGTCCAAACTGCAAATAAAACCCAGACTTCAAAAAACTCAAAAAATAGTGTACAAATTTAAGAAATGAAGAAATGGGGTTTTGTTAACATACATTTGCCTCCACCAAAAACATGGTGCACGGGCCTTTCTCTGGCGAAGAGACGGAAAACTTTGGCCTTGATCGACGATTCTGATGGCTTATCGTTATCGGAATCAGAGGATGATGAATCATGGCCGTGGATCTTCTCAGCTAGCTTCTCCATCAGCGATTCCTCGTGCTTTTCTTCGTGCTCGGTCATTTTCCCCACACCCAATTCTAGAACCTTTCCACTCGATTCCAACGCTTTGAAGTTTTGAAGATTGAGAGAGGAAAATTAAATTTTATAGTTTCGAAAATTGGAGGAAAAACCCGTAGCCGTAGGTTTACTTTTAAATTTCGGGTAAAGTACACTAGAGGTCATTAAGCTATGCTAAAATGATCTTATGGTCAATAAAGTTATAAACGTTTCATAATTGTCATTAAACTATGTAAAAATGATTTTTTGGCCAATAAAGTTTTGAATTTCATTAAACTTTGATTCACTTACAAAATGGACCCTACTAGTGATAAATTTTTGATAATTTTTATAAGTTTAAGGACTATTTTATATCAGCTTGATAAATTTGAATGATCGTTTTGTAATTTTCGAAACTTTTTTTGTTACATAGCTTTGTGACCTCTAGTGTACTTTACCCTGAAAATTTTTACTTTATTCTATAACTTTTTTGTTATTTTAAAATAAAATAAAATTAATTTTACTAAAAATTTTAGTTTAGTTAAAATTTTAAAAGATAGTCATTCAAATGCATTAATTTTACCCATTGACTGGCGTTGATCGTTACAATACTAATATTATAGTTAGTTGTGTTATCGTGGTAGTCTATTGCACTGACGTGACTGTGTACGAAATTCACGACTCTATTAATAAATTAAATTTCAAAGGTAAAACACTTTTTAAGGAAAAAATTACTGTTTACAAGCTATAAGCACTAAAGAAAAGGCTTTATTTTTTAGGAAAAAAATTACTGTTTGCAAGCTATACAGGGAAAGTAATATCAATAAAAGTAATATGCAATGGTAGTGAACTGTATATTACGTATTTACATCGGTGTAAGTATAACTAATTAAACTAATATTTAACTATAACGTAATTATACCGGTGTAAGTACAATTAGTTAAACTAATATCTAACTATAACACATTTATACTGGTGTAATTACAGCTAACTAAACACAATCTTTTATAATTCATGGTATAACTAATTTAACATTTTTCTTAATTCATGGTATAACTAGTTTAATGTAATTTGGTGTTAGTGCATGTCTTATGTATTTGTTGAAAATGCAGTTTGGTGTTGGTGCAGGCTTTTATATATTTGCTGAAAAATAAAAATATGGATTCTGTCTCGATAATATTGCCGGTGATCTTGCTTTATGTAATATGATGGAACTTTGATGGGAAGCTTGCTTTTAGTATTTGATGTAATAATTTTATTAGAATTTATGGTTATGATATTTTATGTAATGGTTTTGTTATGAGAATACTTTTAGTAATATTTTATGGTATAATATTTTTAGTTTGATGTTTTAATCACAATACTTTGTGATCTTGGTATTACACTATATTATTATTAAAAACTTTATTTTAATTTATTTGATTGATATTTTAAAAAAATAAAATTAATAGTAACAAAAATATAACATTTATTTATAATAATATAAAATGGTTTATGGTTAACCGAGTAATCGTTTTGAATAAAGCGGTTAACGAACGGGACGATAACGGTTCACAAAATATCAAAATTTTTGTTCCGGTAACTGTGCTAATGAGCCATTCCTTTACGGGCTCATGAACACCCCTAGATACAATATCTGGGGTGGATGGTGAATGGAGCTAAAAGGGTCTTGACACTAAAGTATTGAAAAAAAATTATTCTATACCCTTAAAATATTTTTAAAAGTTTAACTAGGTCCCTCAAAATTGTTAAAAAATCTCACCAAACTTTTCAAAAATAAAATAAAATTTTTAATTAAGCCCTCACATTTAAAAAATAAAATTCTCATTAAATCTCTTATTTTTTAAAAAATTTTGGCTAGATTCTCCCAAACTATATGATCAAGATCCGTCACTAACAAGAAGTACAAGGAAAAAATAAAATTTTATTTTATTTTTTAAAAAAAATTTGATTGACTCGATCCAAACATCGCCCAATTTTCTCCTCCTCATTCATTGTAAATGTTGAAAGATAACAATAAATATGTTTGCGATCAATAAAAAATGATGACTCACCATTGGCTGGTCAACTTAACCCTCAATTTTAGTACAAAGATAAAGTTTCGAGTTTAGAAAGATGGGTTAGGTTTGAGAAATATCTGAAAGAGTTTGACAAAACGACAGAATTGTACAAGGAAAATGAATACCCAGGGAAGCAAGTATTGCAATGGGTGTCGAGGTCATTGGTTTGTCATTTCAACATAGTCTATATAGGCTTCTCGATATTTAACGGGCGACTCTATCTAAATTGGATATTATAATATAAATTAAAGTTTTTAAAGTTATTTTATTATTCATTTGGTCATTTGAAAATTTGGATTTTATGATTAATGAATGGTCCACCGTATTTAATTTTATATAGAATCAACGAGTGATATCTTTCCTTGGTATTTTATTAATCGGATTAGTTGATTATTCAACATTGTTCCAAATACATTAATTACACATCATGCATCATCCTATGAGCCTCCTTCACCTCCTACTTAATCCACATGATTGCTTCATATCTCGTAATCGGATTGATTTAAGTATGTATCGAATATAAATATTAAATATTAAAACTAAAAAAAATGAATAATCGAAATAAAATAAGTACAAATCTATCAAAATTAAGTCGCACTTTAGTTTTTTTACAGCATACCCTTTGAAAAAAAAGGACGGGAAATTCAGCAGATAACACACGAATTCGGATTCTCTTCGGCACTTACGACTGGGTAATGCATAGTCATGTAAGGATTATAGGCCTTGTAAGCCTTAACAAGTTCCGCAATCTGATCAGCTTCTTTCTTTTTATCATCTTCTGCCTTTTTGCCGCCGCCGCTTTCGTCTTTCTTGGCTCCACCGTCTTTTTTCTCTTCTTTGGCCGGTCCGACCGTTAAAATCTCGGTGTACCATTGTTTTCTTAACTTGCTTACGACGTTAATCGGGTCAACGTCGCCGATCACCGTCAGTTTCTTGTCTTTCATGTCCATCGAAATAGAATCGATACCTACAAACAACAACAAAAAGTACCTAATATTAGACAATATTACAGGAAAAAAAAGATGGTTTAAAGTGAAGTACCTGAGAGACCAGAAACAGCTTTCATGGCTTTCTGTTTATCTTTGCCATCATGTAAATCCAATTTCAAGACAACTTTCTGTAAGAAACAAAAATGAAACCAAACAAGAATCAGACAGAAACATAGAGAAAGTTCGAATTTCCTGGTAAGAAAAACTGGGAGGAAAATAAGATTAGAGGGAAGGAAAGTCTTGACCTTCATTGGTGTTGAAATGGGAAGCAGTGACCAAAAGTTCCACAAAACAAAACAATGATTGATATGATCATAGAAACCATCGACACACGCTAATTGTAAGACAAATATATAAATAGAAAAGTTCATAGTAATTTAAAATTAGGGACAGTAAAATTGGAAAAAAGTTCATAGTAAAATTAGGGACAGTAAAATTGGAAAACCCTACTGGTAAAAAAACTCTAGCCGTTTTTTCAGTTTTCTTTTAACCATAGCCATTTTTTTTTATTTAATCGGCGGCGACATCGGTTTTTATATTGGTTGTCGACCGTCGGTGATTCATATTTCATTTATTTTTGTTTATTTATCTTATTTTTTCACATATTTTGTTTCGCTTTCCTCTGCCTCAAGGGCACATTTTCTCTGCCTTTATGGCATGTATATTCTTTATGGCACGCTTCTATGGTTACTTTTGCAGGTTTTTGGTGTTCATACGGTGGCTCTCACATCCTTGTCTCTGATTTGTGTTTGTAAGTGGCCATGTAGAGTTTGATCTTTTTTTGGGTTGTTTGCTGATGTAATCTATAGCGAATAGTCGTTTTTGAGAATAGGCGTAAAAGGTTGTTGCCTATTTTAAGGATTTCTTCTAATTCGTGTTTTGCAACTTCCCATGGACCCTTCCTATGATGGACTGTAGAGATTTTCTTTGGTGCAAAGAAAAGTGTCTGATCTGACTGGTGCAACATTTATCTTTTTTTTTAATTTATATTTTTGTTGTCGTTCTTTTGGATGTTCTAAAACCTCTATTATGTTTATGTACTGATTTTATTTTATTTAGCAATAAAGCTGCCTGGTTAATGTGTCAAAAAATTAGGGACAATAAAACTCAATTAAAATTAAAGTAATTAAATCTATTTATACAATTTAATTAATTTAATTAAATCGATTCCGATTAATATCTATTAAAAGATTGATTTGACGATTTATTAAAATAGTTGATAATCGAATTCATCAATTTAAATCAATTTGATTATTTTGATTTTTTATACTGACTCGATTTTTTATTATTATTTATAGATGATCGATTTAGAATTATATTGAATTAATTTACATTGGACCAACTAACAAGAGTTGGTCCAATAGTAGGCAGCTTGATATTAATTAAATCGATCTCGAGTTTAAAGTCTTATGTATGCATAAAATCTTTGCTGAGAGACTCACTCACAAAACTATATGTACAACGATAGTTGGTCCGAGTTAGTCAAAGCAAAACTCTAAAAGATCGAGATTACAATATTTTTTTTACATTGGATCAAATCAATCTAAATATACACAATTTTCATCTTAAACTCAACTATCCAGGAACCTTTCATCATTGACGCCAGAACTGTTGAGGAAGTCAAATGCTCTTTTTTCCCTTTTTAGAAAATTTGGGGTTTGTTGGGCTCGATGAATCAATCGAAATATGTCGTCAACTGGTGGAGAAGTGATTTATTGGGTGATGGTGGTGGAAGCAAAAGATAAAAAAGAAATACACAACGATTTAGAGTGGTTCGGCTTTCTAACCAAAGCCTAAATCCTCTACCTTAGCTTTCCTATTAAGAATTTCCAAATCCACTAAATCTTTTAGTCTTCCCATTTTCTAGGCTTTTGGGAAACCTTTAAAATCACTTGGCCTATACCCCAAGGCCAAGCTAACCCTCTTTACAAGAGAAAAGAAAAACAAACGGAAATCCCTCTGTTAGGTAGATGTTTGCACTCTTTAAGCACTCACTCAAATCCTAATACATACATTGACAATTTGGCTCACAAGTGTTTGTCTATACAAAGAATGAGAATTAAAGCACTAAGACACTTTTTCAATCATAATAGATGTTGGCAATACAAGCATTAGTTGTTGCTGGTGCTTTAAGGGTCCTAATATACTCCCAATTGTGTTCATAGCCGTTGGAGACCGTTGGGATTGGACTGGAGCCATTGGGGAAACATTTCCATGCTAATTTTCCATTTCTGGGCTTTTCGATATCGGTATGCGGGTGTGCGTATCGGTATGATGCTACTTATAGAAATAGCCGTTGTGCGCACTGCAAGCTTCGCGTATCGATACGCCACATTTCGTTTCGGTACGTCGGATCGGTACGCCGGATTGGTACAGCTACATGGAAATAGCCGTTGGGGGTTTTGAAAGCAGGGATCGGTACGCATAAGCCTGTACCGGTACGGGTTTTTAGTTCTGAAAAAAATACTATAGCTGGAACCCTAATGGGTATCGATATGGGGTGTAACCGTATCTGTACGGTCGTACTGAAAACTTGAGTTTGGCTACTTTAAAACATTTTAAACCCTTCCAAAACCTTTTGAAAATACCTCAAACTTATTTTTCAAGTTGTTTGGACTTAAAATCATTTTTGAAATCTTTTCAATTTAGTCCAAAACTATTTTTCAATTATTATATCAAAACAAAAATCCTAACAATCTCCCCTTTCTTGATATAATAAAACCAACTTGAAAAATTGTGTTTGGTATTCTCCCCCTTGGTAAAATAAATTTTGAATAAGAGAATAAAATTCTAAAATAATTAAAGCCTCCCCCTATTCATTTGAAAATTCATTTTTTTTAAATATTATCCCCATTTTTGTTATATCAAAAATGGTTCAAATGGTTCAAACGAAAGTTTGAAAACTTTTAAGTCCATAACAATGGAGAGTTTTAAAATAAAATTTTGACAAAAAATAAGAATTTTGTTTAAAAATGGCCCCTTACTCAAAGCATCATAAAACATGTTAGTCCAACAAACATATGATTAACTAGTTGAATTAAAATAAATAAATCAAATTAAAAGCAAATAAATTCAACTAATTTTACCACTTGAACTAAAGGTAGGATGTGAAGCCTTCCTTCTTCAAGTGATCTTCCTTGTGTGTGTATAGAGCTCCTCCTTAATTTCATCACTTGTTGATCAATGCTCCATCGCACCTATAAAAAAGACAATCACAAATGTTTTGGTATCCAGTTTGCTTTGGATCCATAGGCATTAGTAACACAAACTTTAGTCCCCTTAGGAATCCATTTTTCAATTTCATCATTTTTATTTGAAATGATTAGTCCTTTTGGGATTCAAATACTTCTAAAACATTTTCCATTAAAAAAATCTAGGGGCACTAGATTGTCTTTGATAAAAATTTGATTTTTCAAAATTATTTTTCTTTTCTAATTCTTGGAAATCAAATTTTTTTTCTTTCTTAAGATCATCCACTTTCTTTTGATGATCTTTTTCAAAATTTTGAAGCAAATTTTGTAACTTTAAAACTTTAAGTTCAAAATCCTTGATTTTTTCTTCAAATTCCAAATTGGTTTTAGAAAGCAAATCATTTTTCCAAATTGGTTTTAGAAAGCAAATTATTTTTGGTTTTCAATTTTGAAATTAACTTTTTATTTTTTGAAAATGAAGCCTTAAATTCAAAAACTAATTCATCATAGGCTTATTGTAACTCATCAAAAGTATAAGAATTAGAATTAGATGAGTTAGAAGTTACCTCTCCCTCTTGGAGGGCCATAAAGCATAGGTGGGCTACTTCATCTTCATCAGTGGAGTCTTCATCACTCCATGTTGCCACATATGCTTTCTTTGAAGATGATCATTTTTTGTTGAAGCGAGGGCAATTGTATTTGGTGTGCCTCGTCTTCTTGCATTCGGAGCACTTGGGAGGATCCTTCATCTTCTTCTTCTTCAATTCATGATTGGATTCTTTCATTTTGCTATTCATAAATATGGCAAAATTCTTGAAAAGACGAGCCATCTCTTCATTCTCGCTTTCCTTCTCACTTGAATCTTCTTGATGACTAGTGGAGGATTGAAGAGAAATGATGTTTACATCAACTCCTTGCCCTTTTATCTTCTTGTACTTCTCATTTCTCAAGGGTTGAGACATCAATTCATGGGTAAGAAGAGACCTGATGAGCTCATCAAACTTAAGCTCCTTCAAGTTTTTAGTTTCAATGATTGTCGTCTTCTTCGACTCCCATGATTCGGAAAGTGAATAAATTTATTTTTGAACGAGTTTGTCTTCTGAAATCTCTTTTCCAAATCTTTTTAGTACGTTGACAATCATGGAGAAACGGTCAAACATACTATTGATGTCTTTATCCTGGCTCATCTTGAAGTTTTTGTAGTTGAGGTTGAGTAGACCAATCTTTGTCTCATTCACCTCATTTGTACCTTTATGGATCATTTCAAGCTTGTCCCAAACCTCCTTGGCACTCTCACAAGAAGAAACCTTTGCATACTCATCCGGGCCCAATGCACAAAAGAGAATGTGTAATGCCTTGCAATTAAGCTACATCTTCTTGCGATCATCCGCACTCAATTCTGCTTTACTTTGTTGTGGCACGAACAATCCATTGAGAACGAAATCCCAAAGATGGTAGTCTTGGGCTCTCATGAAAAACATCATCTTATTCTTCTAATAGGCATAATGTTCATCGTTGAAGAATGATGGTTTGTCAATGGATTGCGCCATGGAAACTGGTTGATAGATTGTTGATTGAGCTTGCTGAGATCACCTCAATAGGATGTTAATCCTTCACGATTGAGCCTCGCTCTGATACCAATTATTGGGCTCGATGAATCAACCGAAATATGTCGCCAAGTGGTGGAGAAGTGATTTCTTGGGTGATGGTGGTGGAAGCAACAGATAAAAAATACACAATGATTTAGAGTGGTTTGACTTTCTAACCAAAGCCTACATCTACTACCTTAGCTTCTCCGCTAAGGATTTCCAAATCCACTAAATCTTTTAGTCTTCCCATTTTCTAGGCTTAGGAGGAAACCTTTACAATCACTTAACCTATACCCCAAGGCCAAGCTAACCATCTTTACAAGAGAAAAGAAAAGCAAACAGAAATCCCTTTTCTTAGGTAGATGTTTGCACTCTTTAAGCACTTACCCAAATCCTAATACACTTGAGCATACATTGACAATTTGGCTCACAAGTGTTTGTCTATGCAAAGAATGAGAATTAAAGCACTAAGACACTTTCTCAATCATAATAGATGTTGGCAATACAAACATTAGTTGTTGCTAGTGCTTCAAGGGTCATAATATACTCCCAATTGAGTTCATAGCCGTTGGAGACCGTTAGGATTGGATTGGAGCCGTTGGGGACACATTTTCATGCTGATTTTCTACTTTTGGGCGCCCTGGTGTCGGTACGCGGGTGTGCGTATCGGTACGGTACTACTTATGAAAATAGCCGTTGTGTGCACTCCAGGCTTCGCGTAGGCGTATCAGTATGCCACATTCTGTTTCGGTATGCCGAATCGGTACGCTGGATCGTACAGCTACATGGAAATAGCCGTTGGGGTTTTGAAAGCAGTGATCGGTACACGTACATGCATATCGGTACGACCCTCTCCGTATCTGTATGCATATGCCTGTACCGTTACGGGTTTTGGTTCCAAAAAATACTGTATCTGAAACCCTAATGGGTATCGATACGCGGTGTACCGTATTAGTACGGTCGTGCTGAAAACTTGAGTTTGACAACTTCAAAACATTTTAAACCCTTCCAAAACCTTTTGAAAATACCTCAAACTTATTTTTCAAGTTGTTGGACTAAAAATCATTTTTGAAATCTTTTCAATTTAGTCCAAAATTATTTTTTAATTATTATATCAAAACAAAATTCCTAACAGGGTTGTATATTTATATTTGAATAAATAGTTGGTTCATCTGAATTAAATTAATTAAATAAATCGGGTCTATTTAATTAAACGTTAGTTTTTTTAAAAAAGCTTTACGTATTTAAAGAAAATAATAATAATTTAAATATTTATTTTATAGTAAAACATTTACAAAGAGGAAAAAAACTTGAAATAGTACGGGATTAATTATTATTTGCTATTAATTTAATCCATAACTTAGTTAAGGACGGCAATTAGCTCACCATCGTCATCCTCACTCGTTCATTTGACAGTTGAAGTTGATGTTTTTGGGGAGATGATGTTGATTTGTGGGTTAATTTCCAAACATTGGTTTTCCTTATTTAGTAGAGATCAAAACATCATTTTCGAACTCAATTAATGATTTTAGTAGAAAAATGTTGAGACTCGGATTTAAAGAACTTTATTTTGTACATTGTATCTAAGTTATAATTAAAAAAAATTATATTGAGACCGCATCAAAAATGCTAAGATATAATCCCTCAAATTTTGGAAAACTGTCATTATGCTCCTTGGAGTTTCTAAAAAATTTGTATTTAGCCCCCTCAAAATATTTAAAAAATATTGTATGTCTCCTTAAAATCATTAAAAATGTTACATTAAGACATATCTATATGTATTTATAAATTAAATTAAATCAATATTTTCAAACATGAATACTATACTAGTTTTAAATATGCAAACTTAAACTGATTTTTCTTAAAATATTAGTTTCTTCGCCAAGTAAAAATTTTTAAAATTAATTTCGATAATCAATCCTTAAATTAGGAGAAAAATTAAAATCCACATTAAAATACAACAAAATGTAATGACTTTTGTAACACAAAATACCTTCATCAGTGGCAACTGTCCCCAATTAGTCACAATTCATAGCAAGTAAAATAATAACGTCCCCGATCTCATTACCATTCATCTGTCTTATCTAGGGATTAAAACCAAAATCAAACCTAGTTATCAATTCGACTAACTTACGATAGAATTAAAATAGGGATTAAAATTTTAAAGTTTAGCATAATAGAGGGGCTAAAACCAAAATTAAACTTCGTTTATAACTTTTTTTGGACCAAAATCTTGTCTAAAACTTCGAAAGCCTTATTCAGTTATAAAAAGTGAAAACTTTTGAGCCCGTATTTCTTTCAGTCGTAGCTAAAAGAAAAGCCCAAATGCAGCGAAAACAGAGTTCTACAAAACCACACACTCACCGAAGATTAGGGTTTCTCTGTGTAGGTAAGGCAGTGTTGAACATAAGCCTCAGCTTTAGCTTACTGTCTTAGCTGCTGCTGCTTCATATCTCATCCTAACCATGGTAATTTCTCACCCTTTGTTTGGTTTCTAAGAGAGTTTTTGCATGAGAATCTGTTTAATATACTTTGTTCTTTTATGACTATTAGATTATCCCAGAAAAGAACCGCCGCGAGATCTCCAAGTACCTCTTTCAAGGTAGCCAAATTATAAACCCCTTTACCCATATCAACCCTTTTCAACATTTCTTTAGATATTTGGATTTAAGATCTGGGTTTTATGATTGTTTTTGGAGCAGAGGGCGTTTGCTATGCAAAGAAAGACTATAATTTGGCAAAGCACCCGGAAATCGATGTTCCGAATCTTCAAGTCATAAAGCTGATGCAAAGCTTCAAGTCGAAGGAATACGTGCGTGAAACCTTTGCTTGGATGCATTATTACTGGTACCTTACCAATGACGGCATTGAATTCTTGAGGACTTACCTTAATCTTCCTTCTGAGATTGTTCCCGCTACTTTGAAGAAACAAGCTAAGCCTGCTGGTCGTCCCATGGGTCCTCCCGGTGACCGCCCACGGTAATGGTCTCGACTCTCGTGTTTTTTGGGTTGCTCTTTTATTTAGTTAAAAATATTTTTTTTTTCATATATGGGCTTATTGATATTTATGTTGATAATGAACCAGTGGTCCACCACGCTTTGGTGATGGTGAGAGGAGATTTGGCGACAGAGATGGCTACCGTGGAGGTCCTCGAGGAGGCGGTGATTTTGGTGACAAGGGAGGAGCTCCAACTGATTATCAGCCTACATTCAGGGTAATTCTGCTTTGAATATGTTTGTAACTATTTTTTATATGAACAGTTGATATACATTATCTTCCAGCTATTACTCGTTTTGTTTCTTTATTATCACTTGGATTGTGTTATTGTATGCAAAGTTAGGCTTGCGTGTTAAGGTTTAGGGTTCTTACAATAGTTCATAGTTCTTGTAGTTTTTGACAAGTTATGAAATTATTTGTATTCTTTTTTGGTATATATATTGTATTTGGAGGTCATTAGAGGACAATATCCCCATATTAATAAATGAAAATGTTTTGGAGGTTGGACACTGGTACTTTAAGGACAAAATGAAGAGTCGATTCACATAGTTTCCATGTTCTTTTGCGCTTGCTCCATGTTCTTTCACTTTGAAGACTGCAGTTTCCGTATAATTGCTTGCATAATTTTCTCGGTTATTTACTTTTATGATCATCCAGGGCCCTGGTACAAGGCCTGCATTTGGTCGCGGAGGTGGTGGTTATGGTGGTGCTGGATCTGCAGCTGGTGCTGGTCTTCCTTGAAAAAGATGATTTTTCATGACGGATAGTTTTGTCAGTTTAATTTTGTTCGCCTTTGGAGTTCTGTAGATGTACTTGTCTTATGCTTCAATGTTTGATAATTTTAGTTTCGATGCATAAAAATGCTGCTTATGTTTTGTTTATTTAATGGGGGAATTTAGAGACAATGTTTTCTTTACCCTGAGCTATATGCACATTTTGTGGTGTTTGTTGCTCTAAGTGCTCCATATATCTATTTTTTTGTGTTTTCTCTGCTTTGTTCCATTGAATTCTTTGTTTCGAGTAGAAAGAGAGTTACTTTGCCGCTGAGTTGTGTTAATGTTTCCATGGAGCATAAGCAACTAACCTCAACAATCGAGTGTTGGATATGGTATATGTGCAGCATGTATATGTTCGTTTTTTAAAAGTATGTATATCGTATACTGACTTCAATCTTCTTTGTTAATGCTAGATAGTGGAGGCTCCTTGTTAATGCTAGTTAGTGTTATAATAATCCGTGTTAGTCGGACTCCACTACGTGTTGAACATTGGTCTGTGTTGGACATGAAAAATGACCAAGAAAGTTACAAGGATGCTGTCTCTAAAGAATCATTAGCGTTGGTTTATAGCGAGTACACGAAAAATGAACCATCGGTGTTGGATGAAAGATTGAAAGACCAAAATGGAATGTAAGCGAGTACATGAAAAATGAACCATCGGTGTTGGATGAAAGATTGAAAGACCAAATGGAATGTAATCGACCACTTCATTGCCAGAAATCGCTCCTCTACCAAACTTCGAAACATTTTTGAATTAGGTGGTGCAAGGTGTAAATGGTGGATCAAGGTTGTGGGAGAATCAGGTGGTTCACTCTGTAGATTTGGGGTGGAGAGTCAACACGGTAGTTGAAATGAGGAAGAAGATAGGAGGAAATGAGGGATACAACTCTCTTAATTCAGCCTTATTCAGGCAAATTGTCATTGTCTTCGACTTGCCTCTATCATTGCGGTGTGGGTTTTAATAGTCCTCTTTGACATTATTGGTGATTGGATAGTTTTGGGCCCCTGTGAAAGCCTATGGATAAGTTGATAGATATAGGTCCGACTTCCGATTGATTATTTAAACTTTGCGTATTGAGAACTCGGGTAACATTGATTTTCGGAAGAACTTATATTCGGAGGGTTGCTGCTGTGAGCTGCCTCCGGAGCGCATCACATAGAGGTGTTGAAGGCTATTTTCGGGATGATGCGGAGGCAAAAAATTTGGATCTAATACTGTTCCTTTCCGATTCTGACAAATATCTCTGTGGTGACCCTGTTGACAACGAATCGATATATAGCTGAAACTTTAAAGTGAATTCGGATTGAGAAGCCCATGATTACAGAAAATCCCCAGCATCAACGGATACCCTCTTCATTATCGCCACCGTCAACGGATACCCTTTTCAAAACTTCCCCAGCTCTGACGTTCTCAAGGCAGATCTCCGCCAACAATGAAGCCACTTTCTCTTCTTCATTCTTTGTCCACGGTGCCGCTTTACTCCTAACACGAAAGAATCCCCAGTTTTAGCTGAAGCCTGAACAGAATTAACTAAAAGTTATTGACCTTTACCTTCAAAATTCCAAGAACATTGGAATTGTCTTCTCTCATTAACATCTTCCTCAAATATTTGCGATACGTTAACCTCGACGTCATAACAATCTTCTACCTACCTACCTTTCTTTTCTCAAATAATTGGCTTGCATATATACACGAAATATCCAGAGTACTTCAGATCTTTTTCTCTAAATTTTATATTTTAGAGGTTGTTCGTATTAAGAGTTGATGTTTTAAAAAATAGTCAAATAAAATCTTTTTGAATTTGATTAAATAAGGGACTTTGTCATATACACAGTTAATTATACCAAACACGCTCATATTATTGAGCATAGCTTAAATTCTAAATTGATTTCAAACTATCAAATATTTTAATTAACTTAAAATAACACTATTTAAATAATTAAAATATATAAATTCTTTTACAAACTCGGGAATGATTATAAAAGAATTTCAAATCTCTTGGTCTCTTTGGTTGATCAGGAATGAAATAGTGTATAACAGTACTTGTTGACATTGTACTTCTTCGAATCGGCTGGTGGTGCAAGGGTAAATGGCCGCTTTCGTTCCCATCGGTGTCCCTCTTTAGTGTGTCCCACGGTTGGGTTCAGTGATTGCATTAACTCTCTTCATCCTGCTTCGAGTTCTTGGGTGCATCTTTCAGTTGGTACCCTAAAATCCAACATAGATGGTGTTGTTCATGGTAGTTTCGGCATGACGGGTATAGGGGATACTCCGTGATCATGTAGAGAGAACTTTTTCTTACTTTTCAAACAATGTTGGTCGCCTTGATCCTACGAGTGTTGAAACTAGAGCGCTTAGGGAAGCTTGTTTATTTTTTTAAAACTTCTAAATGGATTATTTCGCATCGTCTTATTATTGAATCAGATTGCAGCATGGTCATAGACTGGATTAATAAGTTCGATCACATCCCCTCTAACATATTGATCTGTAAAAAGTGTAGCAGGGAGTTCGGACGGATTTTTCAGTCAGTGTCTCGTGATGCAAATCGTGTTGCAGACTCCCTCGCCAAGGGTGGTATCAATGGGACTTCCCCTCTCTACTGCGCAAGTATTAATCTCTAAAATTCTGAAGCAGGTGGACTGTGTTGCTTGTCGGCTAGCTGTTAAAGATTTTAGTTCTTGCTTTAATTTGCAGGTGTGTTGTTTGATGTTTAGCTACTCCTTGTATGGGGTTTCCTGCATTTATGAGTTGTAGTGTATGTCGTATTGGAACTATGTAATCGTTTCCTTTCGTGAATGATAATGTCTGGGCATACCTTTTTTTTTCAATTTTTTTTATAATACTAAAAAAAATTATAGATGTAATGTTTTGTAATTACCTTCCCTTTTCGTTTTGATGTGAGATAAGTCCATTTTATCTTTTTATAAACATGACCCATTTAATGAAACTAATGCAACCTGTGGAACAAATTTATAGAATTAAAATGAATGAATGATTGGTACAATAATTAATATTATTTTTGCATTTAAATTTATAATTTATATTATTAAACATGTTTTAGAGAATTATACTTGTTTATAATTACTTTACGTAATGACTCCAATCAATCGGATACTCATAGTTATTAAAAAAACTAAAATTAAACACTCTTAAATAAATTATTTATTTTTCTTTGTTTATATTCTAATTTTTTTTACATTTAAAAAAAATAATATTTAAAATAATAATTTATCCATTTAAAAACAACTGAACGAACCTAACTCAACCAGTCATACAAGCGGTCCACTGAACGAATTCCTTTTCTGCAACCGTCTTTTGTGTCGAGTTGTCAACAATCACCCTTTTAAGATCACAGATAATCAAAAGTATAACAATGTACGACTGAAAAACCCAGCATCTAATTCCACAAATAAAGCATTTCAAAGTCCAAATATTTTAGCCAATCAGAGCTGTACCTGCACACTATTTGTCCACACTTGAGACTATATATATCCGTGTTGTCCGAAGGTCGAGATCTTTGTCCTGTTCTTCCATGTTATTCTCAGAGCATTCAACAAAACAAACAACCTGAGATCCTGTCGCCTTTTGTTGGGTTCCAATTTCACTCAAATGTCTTACAATCTTTCCGTTTCCGATAATTCTTCTTTCAATCCTTGTGTTCCAGAAATGGTGGAAACTGATACGATCGATTATCAATCACTGTTTGATCTTCCTTTCTCTCCTTTCTGCGATTCATCATCCGATTATAATGTTCATCAAAACCCAGTTGTTGAATCCGGTTGCGCAGACCAGATGTTTGCTGATTTGCTTCCTTCGCATCAGCTTGAAAACCTCAGCCTTTGTCAAACCACCCAGTTTCCATCTCTGTCTTTTGGTTCTAATTGGGAAGTTAAAAACGAAGAATCTCGAGTGGATTTCGATTCTGCTTACGGTGATGTTCATAATAATGGTGGGAAGTACTTGCAAAGAAGCTTTAGTAGCAATTGCTTTGAGGGGAAGCCCAGTTTTTCATTCGAACCTCATTTTGATTCTCTCATGGAATCGCACAGTTTCCAAGGCCAATACTTGAGCTTGCCTGAGAACAGCTTTTTCATTAGTCAAATGAGGAAGGTGTCGAGCACTGGTGATTTAGAGGTTTGCTTCATCTCTTTGATTTTGATACGGATACGGATACGAGAATATGATCTTTTAAAATTTAATTATATTCGTATCGAATATATATTTATGGTCTGACTTTAATATTGAATAACATAGTTATCAACCTTCTTTTACTCTTTTTTGTCCTTACATAGTAATGATTTTGTGTTTGTTTCGACTACTTTTAGAGTATGAGAGACGTTCATAACACCCAAAGGTCGATTTCGAACCTGTCGGCAATGGAGAACTCATCAATGGAGGAAACGCCGTTTAAAGTGGGGCGTTACAACGCTGAAGAGAGACAAGAGAGGATCTCAAAGTACAAAGCAAAGCGAAGTCAAAGGAACTTCAACAAAACAATTAAGGTTCCTTGACTTTTGTGTTTTGTTACAAAGAACGAAATACTACATTTGTTTATGTTCTAAATAATTGTCTTGTTTTCCCTTTTTGTTTCCGTTGATGTGAAAGTATGCATGCCGGAAAACACTAGCCGACACCCGTCCTCGAATCCGTGGCAGATTCGCACGGAACGACGAAACTGTTGAGAGTCCACAACCTACATGTTCAACTAGAGATGAAGACGAAGATAACCTATGGGTACGCACTATATTCTGTTCGTAAACTTTTGAATATCATCAAACAAATTATAGTAACTGATTTTGTGCGTTATTCATGGTGAAATTATGAATATTTTTTTTAGTTTTAATGCATTGTTTTTTTTGTAATGTAGGTGATGTTGCATGAGGTAGAGGATGAAGCAATGGGTACTAGAGGAACTCTTATGAACAGTTTCAACGGCCAATTTCAGTTTCAATTTAACCATGGCTGCTTCTAGGTGGAGCATTTCTTAGTATAGTTTAGCTTTTAGTATCTATGTAACTGGAATTCAGATATAAATGTCGGATATAAATACTTCGAACAAAATAAAGAGTCGAAATAACATAATTTAGTATATATATTTTATTTGTAATTCTAATTCTAATTCCTATAGAGTAAAGAATAAAATAAACAGATCAAAATTTTTGAAATGAGGGTATTCATTGGCTATTCATAAGTTTATACTCCATATTTTCTTTTTCTTTTCTTTATTGTGGAAGTGCACAAACTTTAAGATTATACAATGAACTTCATGTTATTATTTTGGTGCCATAAATCATTAAAAAATGATAAAAAGTAGTAATGGAACAATTAAGTGGTGGCCGCAGCTGTAATCATTAGCTTTGGAATCTTTTTAACTTACTATTAATCAACTAATCATATTTTTGATGAATTCATCAATGGAGTCATTCTTTTAAAATAACATTCCCAATACGTATAAACCCTACCATTGGAGAGAGGGAATTAGATGGCAAAAGTTCTTGATTGTCTGATTTTACAACAAGCATCTTGGAGAGTGGTGTAAGTAAACAAAATGAATCGATAGTAGTTTTGGACTTCATTTTTTTTAAGTAAAATTTGATTTGATCCGGCTCATAAAAATCTATAATAATAATTAATCTTGGAAGAAGAATATAGTGGAAATAAATGAAATGTTTAGATTACCGTAAGGCAAACCCAAAATCTATGCGTTGATAGTTGCTATATTATAAATTGAATAAATTATTTCACACGTCCTCAAACAATAATATTTTATTCTAAAATTAGTTTTTAAATTTTTAAATATTTTAATTTTATCTTCAAAATATAATTTTTATTTTAAATTGGTCTCTAAATTTTTGAACTTTTCAACTTCATCCTCAAATTGTAACCCTCATTTTGAATTGATCCCCTGAACATTTGAACATTAAATTTTATCATCAAATTATCGTTTATGCCATATCATATTATACATACTACACATCCTTGTTTACATGACATTTAAGAATTTTATCAACATGGGATGTGATTATCATATATTTAGGGATAAAATTAAAATATTTAAAAGTTTGGGAATCAATTTAGAATGAGGGTTATAGTTTGCGGATGCATTTAGATGTTTAAAATTTTGAGGAAAAGAAAGTCATAGTTTGAGGATAAAATTAAAATGTCCAGAGCAGACTTTGTTTGCATCTGGCTATGAAGGCAGATTTTTAACGAGGTCTTTTTCATTTCAACAAAAAAAAAAAGCATGAGGTCAATTTAAAAGGAAAGTTATAGTTCGGGTGTGATGCAATTGAATCTTATAAGTATTTAAAGGTTGAAATAATTTTTTTATAAATGATTTAATTTAAGTATTGTATATTTAATAATAGGATTAGCATCTATTGACTGGATTAACGCCTGTTGGCACAATGTAAAATTTGTGAGTTTTACACGTTTTTAGACTATTTGATTAGTGAAAATAGATGACTAAGATTAATAAAGAGATTTCTACGAAAAAATAGATTATCCTTTGTTGATCACTAATGTAAGCAACCCCTTTTGGTGGTAATTTTTGGGTCTTTTAGAAGGTAAAGATGTAAGATTTTGGTTGCCCCTTGTTCGGGATCTGGTTCAGAACCTCTAGAGCTTGTCCTTTGTTTGAGGATGCATGGTCCTTATAAGGGGATGGACGGGGTGAAGACATGTGTCAACCGAGGATGACATGTGTGTTAGTGAGTCGGGTTCTCTGTGGCTCAGACATGGAAGCGAATCACGTTATTGTGCACGTGATTCAGATAACGTTCGCATGTCGAGTCCGCAATAAAATTACATTGGCCCTGCTAGTATGTTCGCAAAGGGTTGTAACTGAACCTTCGCATAATCGTAGTTTTCTGGTACTAACAATTGTCCCCCCAGGTGAGGGAAGGTTATAAAGTGACATTGGCGCACAAAGGAAATCTTGGAGGCTTTAGGAAGGCGGGAGTTTCCATGAGAATTTTGAAATGCTGAGCAGATAGTTTTGTGTATGTGAAACGTCATGGTAATTCTGTTACGGACTCGACATGCGAACGCTATCCGAATCTCGTGCACAATCACGTGATTCGCTTTCATGTTCGAGTCACAGCGAATCCGACTCACTAACACACTTGTCCTCTTCAGTTGACACGTGTCCTCACCCCGTCCATTCCCTTATAAGGAGCCATGCATCCTAAAAATAATATTTGTAGGTGGATTATATTTGAGTAGTTTGTATACATGTTGTGCTTGTATGAACATATATTATCTTGTAATCACAACAGATAATTACAAAATAATATTTCATAAATTACCTAAAAATAAAACACAAATTAATGGATTAGTATGTATTTTTACCAATTTGAGTAAAAATCAACCCAACTTATTGGGCAACATACAAACTTTGCTTGCTAAATTAACATAAAAAATGAATTCAGTAGTGATTGGTTACCACATAGGGAAATCCCCATTGGAATATGTTCTAACCTCTATCAGTAGGGCTTTTGAAGGGCTATATGCTTTAATTGTTATTAAATTAATAATGGGAAACATTTGGTCTAAATGTTTAGTTTAAGAAAATATAGATATAATATGAATGGCATCTTCTTCTGTGTTTTTATACCCTTTGTTCATCACAAAATATTTGACTAGTTTCAAGCAATGAGTGACAAGAATGATAAGATCTAATGCAAAAATATTACTATATTTTTTGGTACATTGACGATTGATTTCTCTTTTAATTTTAAAAATGTGTTTACGGTTCCATCCTAATTTATAGAATTTAAATTTTTTATTTTTTATTAAATAGAGATATTACATCTCTGCAAATGTCAGGATTAAAACTCACACAAGATGAGAGCAATATGAGCATCTTTGACCATACAGTCAATTAGTGGATTGATATAATTAAATTTTACCAACGATCAGTTAGTCTAGTAAGATGAAAAGTTAGACACCTTAAATAATATTAGATATTTGATAGTGACGTTGTGAATGAAACAATTGGGTGAAAGGATTGTCATCGTAATGAACCTCTGTAGTACTTGATTTAGATTAATTAGTCAGTGAATCGAATGCAACTGATTATAAAAAATATAATCAAATTCTACTATTTGCATCCTGAAATGGTATTTTATATACACACTTAATTTGGAAATAAACTATTAACTATATACGATAACAACCATTAAATAAATAACTTGACTGAACAGTTGGATCAAATTGAGAGTGACTTTTTTGGTCCAATGAGTTATAAGTATTTCTACATTAAAATATTATAAGTATGGTCCAATGATTTATTAACCATATATATATAATATAACAAGATATTCAAGCAATAAATAAATAAATTTTTGTGAGGGTCACTTCAATTATTTTTTTAAAATGTGTTTTTTTAAATAGAAAATCTATAATTTAAAATTGTATTGCATTTTAAGAATTTCACAGGATTACCATATGTATTTAAAAAATACATTTTAAATATATTACAAATAAGATAAGACCAATAACTAAATTAAAATGATTATTTATTAGAGATCCACTAATTAGTCTAGTTGTTAAGGATGTTCATATTGTCTCATTTTGTATGAGTTCAAATTTCAGTGTGAGAACGTAATACCTCTCTTTTAATAAAAAATGATTGTATATTAAATTTGGTAAATATTTTTAATTAAATATTTATATTAAACTAATTAACTTGCATTTAAAAATGTATCTTAATAATATATTGATAATAGTTAATGATTTTGTTATGTAAAACAGATAAATAAATAATTTATTCTCAATGTATATATAATCATTGTATATTAATTTTGATATATAAGCCTAATTTTAATGCATAGTTTAATTATAGGGTAAACTACATAAATGGTCACCGAACTTTTAGGGTAGATTCATTTTGGTCACCATACTTTTAAAATATTGGATAAAGTCACCCAACTTTTAGTTCGGTTTCAATATAATCACCGAATTTTTAGTTCGCTTTCAATATGGTCCCTCATGTTATCTTCCGCTAGAAGCTGACGTTAGTTTTCGTTTTTCCTTAATAAAAAATAGGTAAACTACACCAATCATCACTCAACTTTCTTCTCACCCCTATTTTGGTCACTAGAGATTAAAAATTTCAATTTAATAACTTAACTTTCAAATTGTTCATATTTTGGCCACTCTCAAATGACATTTTTATACAAATAAAAAATTTGATTAGTCCTTAAAAAATTATTTTGGTTAATTGGTAAATTCAGATTATTCAATTCTCGATCTTATATTGTACCAATTAAATCAGATAATCGATTAACCGGTTAACCAAAATATTTGATTTTGAAAATGATTTTTTTACTTTGTTTATTAAAATATCAAATATGATAATATGGTAAATTTAATAATTATTCTACTTTGATAAAAGTGTAAAAACAACAAGAAAGTCAAAAATTGAAAGTTCACACCTATTAATCCTAGCTAGAGCCAAAACTTTAAAAAAAAAATCAGAAGGGTATCAAAATCACTAGACTATAAAATATTATAATGCATAAAACTTAGAAATATTGTATATATAGATCGGATCTGTTAATCATTTTTTCTTAAAACTGTGAAACGTAACCGAATCAAAATAATTTGTTTTGAAAAATTGTACCAAAATCGGGTTCAATTAATCCTAAAAAAATTATTTTGGTTAATTGCTAAAATCAGATTATTCAATTCTCGATCTTATATTGTACCAATTAAATATGGTAATTTTTAAGGATTAATCGAATTTTTTTATTTGTATAACCATGTCATTTGAGAGTGGCCAAAATATGAACAACTCGAAAGTTAAGTTATTAAATTGAAATTGTTAAACTCTAGTGACCAAAATAGGTGTGAGAAGAAAGTTGAGTGATGATTGGTGTAGTTTACCCATTTTTAATTAAAGAAAAACGAAAACTAACTTCTAACGGAAGATAACGGGAGAGACCGTATTGAAATCGAACTAAAAATTGGGTGACCTTATCGATATTTTAAAAGTATGGTGACCAAAATGAATCCATCCTAAAAGTTTGGAGACCATTTATGTAGTTTACCCTTAATTATAAACTAAAATATTCAATTAGGATAAGTATTAACCTAATTGAATTGAAATTGTTTGTACAATTATAAAATATAAAATTTTACGACTATGGATTAGGTTTAAGGATTACAAGTTTAAAATATAATTTAAAAATTTTAGTTCATTGTATAAACTAATTTAAATAATATTTATTTATATGAATTAAGATGAAAGATATTCAAATAATGAAATAGGCAGCGATGAAGCTACAACTAGAGGAGGAGGGGATGTGGCCCCCACCCCAATTTATTTTACCTTTAATTTATATAAAAATAATGAAATTTATGGGATAACTGTAAATTATCATCCTACTTTAAAAAAAATATACTGTCCTTTCGAGTTGAAATTTTGACTTCATCCCTAAAAATAGAATATGATAAAATAATGCTAGTAAAATCTTTCTCAATTAGATTTTATTATTTCAAATTTTTTATATTTATATATCATTAAAATTTTAATATAAAAGATCTATTAATTGGCTGAGTAGTTAAAGATGTCCATGATACACATCTTATAAAATCTATATACTTAAAATCTTTCCGACATGTATTTTTTATTTTTATTTTCTAAAATCACCATAAAATGTCATTAGTTAATAAAAAGTTTTTCTTTCTCTGTTATGTTTTTTCTTTTTTTTTCCTTAAAAAAACTAAACATATAATTACCTGTACATAGCATGGATATACAAACTAGTTTTATTTATTTGAACCGCTTTAGCAATAGCTTCATCATCATGAGATTTAGCTCGTAAACCAGCCATTTTCTTTCATCTCTCTCAATTTTACTCTATCTTGCTTGTCAAAATTAGATGTGAACATTAGATCAAGTCGAGTCAAAAAATTTAGAGTTCCTCATGTTTACGAGTCCTATTTTATAATTTAAACTTTATTTAAAATATTTTCGAGTCAAGTTGAGTTATTCGAGTTTTTGTTAAAATTTAATTGTATATATTCATAATGTTATGATAGTAATTGATTCCAATTTAAACGACATTCTATAACCATATATGATATGCATTTATTTCTTCATATTTTTCTAATATGTGATATACATCTATCAAACAAAGTTGTAGCACTCAGCTCGAACTTGAAAAGTAATCCATTAATTACAAAAAAATTTAAATTATTCAAATTTTTATTTAATAACTCAAAAATTATTTAAATTTTTTTTAAATTAAATCGAATCTAATAAAAAATTTATTTTTTTAATTGAATCGAATTTTACTCACCTCAATCAAAACCTTGGAAAAGTGAAGAATGTTCCAATCAAAACCCTAGTTCATATCCCAATCAAAAGACAGTCAAACAAGTTTCCATTTTCCAAAACTAGAGGATTAGTTTATATTTTTTAACACTTTGTTAGTGTTGTCAAATCCATGGCCTCAATGGCATGATTTCAGTGAACCAAAAGCTAGCTTCCGATCATTTCTAATTCACATGATTAACTTTGAGTGGAAAGATTAAATAATTATATGTTATTCTTCACTGAGTGATAATGGATGGTAGCAGTAATTCTCTCAAGTTAAAAAGGCTGTGAACTGCTGTTGAATTGGTCAAATGATTTAGAAACACTTTTGATACAAAAAGGTAAATTCTGGCAATTTATGCCTCAATTTTATGGTCAAGTTTCTATTTTGGTCCCTCTACTTCGCTCAAAGTATACTTAATCTATATATTTTAATTTGGTCTCTCTCTATTAGGGGAACATTTGATCGAGCCGAATCGAATCGATCTAAAAGTTTCGAGTTAGCCGAATTGACGAGTTATATTTATAAATCAAACTTTATTTGAATTCTTTTAGTTAAATTTATGAAATTCGAGCCGAGTGTTCGAGTTTCTGTTCAAACTTAATTATAAACATTTATAATATCATGGTACTAATTGGTTCCAATTTAAACAGCTTTCTATAATCATATACGATATACATATGTATTTCTTCATATTTTTTCCCATTTGCGATATACAAATACCAAACAAAGTTGAGGGAATTAAAAAATCGATTCACTAATTACTAAACATTTCGAGTTATTTGAATTTCATTTTGTAATTCAATCTTTATTTAAAGATTTTTTGAGTCAAGTTTATGAAATTAAGATTTGAGTCGAGTCGAATTGAATTGAATCAAAAAATTTTGAGTTAGCCAATTTGTCGAGTCCTATTTTATAACTTAAACTTTATTTGAAATTTTTAGAGTCGAATTTATGAAATTCAAGTCGAGTCGTTTGAGCTTCTGTCCAAATTTAATTATAAACATTTATATGTATTTCTTCATTTTTTTCCATTTGTGATATACAAATACCAGACCAAGTTGAGGGGCTTGAACTTGAAAATCGATCCACTAATTACGAAAAATTTCGAGTTATTTGAATTTCCATTTTATAATTCAAACTTTATTTTAAAAAAGTTTAAGTCGAGTTTATGAAATTACGATTCAAGTCGAATTTTTCCACGTCGAGTAGAGTAAACAAATTTAATTTTTTTCGAGTCGAATTTGCTCATATATACTCTGCAATAATAATATAATTGGTTTATGACATACCATAGTAATTGTTTTATGACATATTGGCCGGGACAGCAATGGTGTGGCCGACTTTCTGGCTCGACCGGCTAAAGATTTTCAGATGGGTTGCTGTAGGCTCCTCCAGCAAGAGTAGAAAGGATGATTGAGGATGAGAAAACTGTTTGTTAGGCTTTAGTTTTTTCAGCATTAGTAAAAAAATTTGGAGAGAAGTAGAGGTATTGTTCTTTATGGAAAAAAATCAAGTTAGAATTTTAATTAAAATAATTAAACTTGTTAATCTCATGAAGTGACAGGTGATATTGTAAAAGTAGAATGTTCAAATTATGTGAGATTAAAATACGATAATTAAACCTTAAATTTAAGCATAATAAAGGATCAAAATCATAATTAGACCTCCACACACACAGAGATATATAATCTAATGAGATTAGACATGTTGGTAGCCTGCACTTTCTTGCTTCAGAAGCTAGAAATTAAACTATTTGATCTTCTTTCTTTTCATAAATCTGCAATAAAGGTTATTCAGTAGTGCTAATTTATATTAATAAGAAAAACAAAAGATCAAGCAAAGCACTGTAAAGAGAAATTCCCAGGCGTCAACCTCATTAACAAACATTTTTCATACAATACATAAACTCGTATTCGATACATATCGATATACGTCCGAATTAGTATTTTTCATGCAATACATAAACTCGTATCTGATACTTATACAACTCCAGATAAATAACATAACAGAAACAGTTTTGCTGTAAGAGATGTTGATGGTCAATTTTGATGGAAAAAGAAAAAAGAAAAGAAAATGCGATTCAAAGAACAACATGGACATGTTGTTATAATGGAGAAATTGGGACAGGAAAAAGGTGTTTAAAAACTTGTCAGCCAAGAGAATCTTAGGCATCGGGTACTTCCCGATCAAACATTCCATTGTATACGTGACTGAGAGATGAGAAAGATTCCGAGCTCACTTTTGACCAACTCATTGTTGTAAGAATTATTCTTTAAATTTATCTCACTTTTATCATCATATCATTGCTAACCATATATATATATATATATATATATATATATATATATATATTATTAGAGAAATTATTAAAAACAAATATAATATTTTTATTGTCGAGCTAGCTTGGTTGGCATGTGGTGATAAAATATACACGAGGATGTGAGTTGGAGCATGCTTAAACGCTCAATATCATCTGATTTATGCGTAAGGAGGGGTCTGAGTTGTATAGATATCGTACCAAAATTGTTCAAAAATATAATATTTGCTAGATCCTTTAATTGACCAACTGGTCAAGAATGTTCATCAACTTTCAACCTATATAAGTTCGAATCCTGATAAGAATACTTGTCTTAAACATATATTTGTATTTTGTAGCCAGGCACAGGATAAATTATATCATGGGTCATTCCCGCTACGTCATCCATAGGACCAACCAATAAAAACCACCCATCTCATTATTTTTTCCATGTCATATTTTTACCAAGTGGATCTTCACTTGGTAAAAACTGTTTTTAAAATTGATTTACAGTAAATATGGGTGAAGATTCACTTGGTAAAAATATGACATGGAAAAAAATAATGAGATGGGTAGTTTTTATTGGTTGGTCTCATGGGTGACATGACGAGAATGACCCATGATATAATTTCTCTAGGCACAGGGTTTGAAGAGTCGGGATAATGATGCACTTAAATTGTAAAATTTTAATTTAGTCATTTATGTTAAAGTTTTAAGCTAAGAAAATGTTAAAATTGTATTTATATCCTATAAATGATAAAAGTTTCAATCTAGTCATTTTAAAAACTATAAAATTATATTTTAGCTGTTAAAAAATTATAATTAACTTCTAACCCCGAAAATATTTATGGCTCCACTCTTATTTGTAGTTGTATCCGAAAATTGATGGGTTTTGATTATAAAATTAACCCTAAAAGGCCTTTTTAAGTTTCTTTTGGCATGCTGAGAATAGAATCAAGTGAGAGTTAGGTTGTCCCTCTTCAGATGTGCTTTTTTTTGTCCAAGAAAAAGGACTTTTGCAGGCGACATCGAAAGTTCCAGGTCCTTAAACAAATATTATACCACAAATACATTATCATATATCAAAGAAATGGTGCACACGAATGGGATATGATTATCAACTGGACCACCCCTTTTTTCACTAGCAAATTTATAATTTTGTTCAATTAGAGCACTGGAAAAGCACCCATGTCACTGATGATGAAAGTAACTTTTGGTTTTGTAATTCGAGTTCTGAATATGATATCAACTTGAATTACGTTTTTTTTTTTCTCAAAATACGATTTTAACGGTTGAAATTATAGGAGTCAAATTGTTTAACTTCAAAATTATCAGTCTCTTAAGAAATATTTAAATAAAAAATGGAATTAGGGTCTAATTTGTTTGATTTCAAATGTAGTATGAACTTAAAAGAGTAATTAGACCACAAAATTTGGATGCAAGGTTTGTTTGATTTCAATTGAGGTTTTGACGTCAATTGCAAGGTTTAGTTTCTTAATATTAATTAGATTATGAAAAATAATTTTTTAATATAACATTATTAAGCATATTTGAAGGATCTATATATTAATTTATTATTCATATAATTATTTTTAATAAAATTTAATTAATTATTAAATATAAATATAAATGTGTGAGAATAAAAAGAAAAAAAAGAGAAAAGGTATTAGTTTACAAATGTCACAACGTATATACGTGATGGTGAATAATTAAAATAGAAAATGTTAAATTTAGGTTATTTAGAGATTTTTTTATGATTGTTAAGGGTAAAAGAGTCTCTATAACTCTAATGCCAAAACCTCTAATTTCAAAAAGCTTCTATTAGTAGTTTTTTCAAAATTAGAGGTTTTACCTCAATCTGCTATTCTAATCCGCTATTCACCAAACATTTAAATTAACGGATTTAACAGGTCAAACCTCTAATTTTAGCTCAAACTTTTAATTTTTGCTCAAACCGCTATTTACCAAACAGGATTAATGAGATTTTTATCTATTTGGACCCCAAATTTCATTTAAATTTTACCCCTGTTATTTTCTATGATTAATTGTATTTGACCCATTATTTTAATTTCTGACTCCATCAATAGTACTACGTGGACGAACAATTTATATTACTTTATTTTCATTGTATTGGAGAATTCCAAATGATTTGGTCCTTGGAGTCATACTTTACTGCATATTAGTATTCTAATTATTGTTCCTATTTCTTGATGTCTTCACTACAAAGAAAGGAGTTGTGGTGGTCGTGTCAAAGCTACAGTAACTGCATGTATTTTCCTTTTTTTCTTCGTATGATTTTTATTCCACAAGGAGAATCCTACTCATAGCTTACTACTTTATTTCCAAGTATATTTTGTTATGTGCAAAGACATAATTAGTATCAAATATAAAAAAGATTAAATTATTTATTAAATATTTAAATTAAAAAATTAAATAAACTAAAATTAAATTTGTTTCATTCTAGATCTTTACTTCTTTTTATGTATTTGTGTTCCACCCTCGTATTTGACATGTGTATTAAACATACGCATAAAGATACAATTATGCAAATATTTGAATTTATTTAAAAATTAAATATACGTATATCTAGAATCAATACCATATAGTATATCATCCTAATATTATAAACAACTTACTCTAAAAATATTATTATAAACAATGATTTTGTGGTAAACAAGATTATTTAGAAGAAAGAATCTCCAAATAAAATAATCACCCATTCGTGTTTGATATTAAGTAGGGTACATGATTTTTTCTTTGACTTGATGATGAAGGAACTTCTCTTTCTTTTGTGCTGAGAGGTTGGCTTTTGCTTTCTTTGTGTAGCCAATTCAATAAATATTCGTACACAAATACATTACTTTCGTATTTAATTTTTAAATAATAATTTTATTGATTAAATTTTAGTTCAATTAGCATCTTCAAAAGATCATAAATTGGAATACACTTAAACATGATTATCTTGGATTTAGAAATTTGAAGAAGAATATGGATAATTTAAGTATATTGTATAAAAAAAAATCTGATGAGACGTCAAACCCTTTAAACAAGGTTAAAAGTTTGAATTTTCACATTGTAAATAAAACAAATTGAATTAAAAAAATCTCTTATAATGAGTCTTTGTAAAATTTAATTTGAATTAGTCGATCAATAAATAAGATAAATAGATATAAAAATTGTACTTAAATAAAGTAGTGGGGTTCCTTGTAAATAAAAGTGGGGTTTCATTATCTTATCATCTAAACGAGACAAGGGGAATGTCCCTAACAAAGTAGTCAAATGCTAAAGCTCCCTAGGTCTTTGGCATTGTTAGTTAATTAATTAATTTTTTAATTTGCAGCAAAGAAGAATCCATCAATTCTCTTTTTCCTCTGTCAAGACAAAATTTTAATAAATGATAATCATATAATAACTATAAATCACACCGTCTAATACATCTGTCGAATGTAATCAGAAAAATAAAAATACAAGTTAAAACCCAATGGACGAATTATGGAGACACCATTTGCATTCCGGTTTACGTAACATACGGATATTGCTCCAAAAAGAGTCTGTGCTCACACAGCTGCATCCCGACTACGGATGGGTTAAAACTAGTCGTCTAATCGAATAGAGCGTTTGACAAACTGTCTAATAACAGTTTGTATGACTTTTGTTTATGTTCGTTTATTAAACTAAATAAATGAGTATGAATAAATTTTTTATGTTCGTTTAATAAACGAGCGAACATGAACAGATGTGTGTTCGATTTGCTTTTGTTCATGAACATGCTCGTTTATCGACTCGTTTATGAGCTCATTTACTTGGTTATCTTTTTCCTTTTAATTTTTTACATTTTAAATATTGGTTAAGGTATAGACTAAATTGAACACATGGTAATTTTTGGAGTTCAAACTGTAAAGCCTAAGGAGCTTAAGGATTAGTGGTGTAGTTTCACCATGTTGATGAATGTATAAACGAACATGTTCGCGAACGTTAAACAAACGAAGACAAACATAATATAAAAATTTTAAACGAACACGAATACCTTCAAAAATAAATAAATGAATACGAATATAATCTTGTATTATCAAGCTTGATTTATTTATAGCCGTACCAAAACTGAAAAATGTTGTTTTGTGAGATATTTTATATTTTTTATATAAAAGGATCCCCTGCGTCCCATTTTAGTTTCAGTGTCAACTTGCTATCAACCTAAACCCAAGTGGATTTAAATTTAGACGTATCTCAAAGATTGTTTATGCAATGATTTTTTTTTACTTTTTAATATTGTTTTAAGGGTTAATGTTTTTTTTAGAAATTTCAATTACAATATATCGATTGAGTCGAGTCAAAATTTTTTGAATTAGTCGAGTTGACGAGTCTTATTTTATGATTCAAATTTTATTTGAATTTTTTTCAAGTTGAATTTACAGAATTTTGATTCGATTCAAGTTGAGTTGTTTGAGTTTGTATTCAAATTTAATTGTAAATATTTATAATATTATACTATTAATTGGTTTTAATTTAAACGACTTTCTATAATCATATATGATATACCTATATATTTTTTATGTGCAATATACATATATCAAGTAGAGTTGAGAGACCCGACTTGAACTTGAAATCTGATCTACTAATTATTAAAATTTTCAAGTTATTCGAGTTCTTCGAAGTCTCATTTCAAAACTCAATTTTTATTTGAATTTTTTTCAAGTCTAATTTATAAAATTATAATTCGAGTCAATTCGAATCCAATTTTTTTTGCGCCGAGACGAATTAAAAAATTCAATTTTATAGTCAATTTTTACTCACCCCTAACAATATAAATACAATTAATACACAATTGGATAACTATCACAAGTATTAATCATTACAAAATACAATTTGATTATAACTAGAATATATTTGGAGCAATCTCACATAGTGAAACGTAAACCACATTAACATCTAAACTGAGATGTCATATTACGTATTTATATTAATTTTTATTAGAAAGGAAAAGGGAAGTATTGGTGTATAAAAGCAACGATGTTGCACATTCTATTATTTGTCTTTTAAGAACAATATAATAATCTCGTGATTAGTTGTATCAAAACAACACTTTGACTGTCTGATTTTATATCGAGTGTCCTAGTAGGTAGGTAAACGATGTAAACAACCGTACTGGTAGCTGATGACGAGCCCATCATTGAAGGATAATCTCATACCTTAGAAAAGTTGAGACATTAATTCTACACCATAAAAAATTGGAGGCTCTAAAGTATTAAAATAGTGGTGTTGTACATTGTATTAAACATGTTATTTGGAAGAAAATATAATAATGTCCTCGTAACATTCTCACACTGTGGACTAAAAATTGGGACACTAATGTTCCCATGGCCTCAACTTTAACATTGAGCGAAGGTCTTATTGGTCTTGAGGGTTAATACTTAATGGACTGAAAATGTATAGTTTTATGTATTGTTGGTGTACAAAATGATGATACATTGATGTAAATAAAGTGATATTTGACGTATTAGTCGATTAATTTTATATATTATCATCATTAATAATATTAAAATTTGAATTTAATATATCATCATCAGATTAGGGGATTTTATCGAGAGAGTCGATCACGAATTGAATAGTGTTCGATTTGACTAAAAAATTGGTTGACTCGTGCTCAATTCGACTCGATAAGCTCGATAATATTTTACTCGAATCGTGCTCATTAAAAAACTCGTTGCTCATTAAGCTCGGTAAATAAAAAAGCATTGAAAATTTAAACTCAAAGATTTTATGTGCAACTTACTTAGTAAGTCACTAAACTTTTCTAGAGTTTTCAACTATCATTCAAACTTCTCGGAACATAATTTTTTATAGTTGCCATAAA
>JAGYYJ010000587.1:0-85119 GCA_019671005.1 Hibiscus mutabilis
CATGCAAGAAAAACATTAGAGCAGGCTATTTGCAAAAGATGAAGTGAGAGAATCGTTGAAAAAGGGGGAAGGAAAAATATTATTGCAGAAACGACTATCATCAATGAGCTAAGAAATTATATTCTATTAAATACAATGTTTTCTATCCTGTCAACTTACCTGGCCATGTTGATACCCCAACATGTTCAAGAACGGGTTGAGTAGCGACTGTCCCATCCACCTCAAGTATCTTTTCTCCTCTTGAGGCTCGAACAGCAGACAGCAGAGAAGACTCTGTTTGGCTCTTCATCCTTTTTATCACTCTATAGAATAAAATTTAGAATACCATATTTAGACGTGCAAAATTACTAAGTGGAGAGATCCTCCACAAATTACCAAGCCTCTGATGTACTACAAAACGTCTGTGGACAAACCCAAAACTAAAAATTGAAGAGAGGGTAGACAGCAATCCAATAAACAAGATGTCAATGGATATATACAGAGTAAGCAAATTATACTAAGCTTCTGAGAAGAACTCTGCATATCATATAACTTACATACTACTGCCAATTGGTTTTGGTTAAATTTTAGCATGGTATAGAGATCAAATTATTCATAGACCTATGTGTTTCAATTTATTAATATCAGGATGACGTGCAACGAAGAATGTTAATGATTTTATCGCACAATCTTAATTTTAGGGTTCATTGTTAATCGATAAAATATCAAATACTTAAGACAGCATAACAAGTATCTTCAAGTATTATAGAACCCCTCAAACATGACATTCGAGTTTCAATTATATTGAGGTGAAGTGTAGCCAAAAAGTCGAGATAAGCCAGCAGATTATTCATCAATTTTATTTAGCAAAAAACCATAAGAAAGAGATTAACCAGGAAATTTATGGAGAAAGGGTACAGCACACCACATTGACTATCAAGCACTAAAGCAAACTATTTTAACCAAGGATAAACTAAAATGCACTTTAAACTTCAAGTTCATCTCCTTTATCGGTAATCCTTCAGATTTCTTAGCTTCTAACCTTAAAGAGACATCATTTTGATAACAAAAATAAATGTCCCTCTCTATCTGTAATTCTGATCTAACATGATTTGGGACTAAAAACCCATCAACAAAGTTCCCCACTTGGCAAATCCCCGCAGAAGTCATGCCCCAAAAATCTAGTGTGAACTAGACTTGATTTTACACCATCAAGTCAATCTTTCTGGTTAGTGCACCTTAAGAACAATTAAAAAATTGCATACAATTTTCAACTCCCTTTAGAAATCTGCAACTACCTTTCTATCAAAATTTTCAGCACTTGTCCCTGTAGCTTTCCAGGACAAACAATACTTAAAAGAATACCAGTTGGTCCCTCTAGGTTTCTAAGTTATTTAAACCTTCAACGAATATGAGATAAGAGAGCTTTCATTTGAACAGTAAAACCTAGCAGTAGAACATATAATTGGACCAAACAGAAAAGGTGGGGCAAGAAAACATATAGAAAACTCACACTGTTAAGGCCCTTACCTTTCTAGTCCACTTAGATACTTGTCATAGACTGAGAAATGAAGCCGACCAGATGTTGAGATTGTAAGAACATTGAAAAGATTTTCACAAATAATCACATTGGCAATGATTGGAACTGCTGGTGCTATTCGAGTGAAGGCTTCCACCCCAACTGAGAGATCATCATCTAACTACAAGACAAAATTATCATAAAAAGTTTAAGCATCAAATCTATGGTTTATTGGACACATAGTGGCACAAGTAAACAAATTAGCCAAGTGCATGAAAACGGCTTAAATGTGTTCAGAAAATTTATGTTACATGAACTTGGATTTGGATTTGGGAGGCCAATGCGGATATGTATCTAAAGGTTGGAGTCATCATTTGCTTTAAGTTTTTGACATCTGGAGTCATCTAAAGAGTGATGGAAATAGGATATAAATACAGGATCTCTTATTTTAAAATGTCTTAAAAATACATTAATACAAAATAGTAAATAGTATAAATAACGTATTGATTGGAATTAAATTTGGACTAAGCTAAGACTAATTTGAAAGGAGTAATTTGGACTATTAACTCTGGGAAAAACCCAAGACCACAGCATATATTTTTTCCATCCAAACTAACTTTGAACTTTAAAGGCTGAAAGAAGAAACTGTTAAATAATAATTAGGTTTGTGACAACCTATATTCAGAGATAATGGTTACATATTTACTCACAGGACAATGAAAAAGTAAAACTTCCTCTCCATTTCTATTCTTAATAACTTTTTAGTGCACTTTTCTGTTTAATTTGTCGTTGGGATTTTTTTGAATCCAAGGAAATTAGATTTCATACAAATGCAGGTCCTCTAGCAAGAGAACACTCCCGTTGGCCAACAACTTCAATCTACTGCATATGGCCAAATAGGGTTTCAACTTGTATTTCGCAGTCATATCAGTGTTGTGTAATGTCAACTCATATGGTGCCTTCTATGAAGCACAAACACTTCTATCGGGATAGCATGTGTCGACAGACACGACAGAAGATTGCGAGATGATTGAAACACCAATTACCCCCTCCCCTTCAAAACAAAAATATAAAAAATAAAGAAAACTTGAAATATGCAACTTACATTAACTAGAGATTGGCTGGAAGCTGCAGGGGCTTCCCAGGCAACCATCATGTCAAATGTAAGGCGTCGGAACTTTTTATCAGCCAGATGATCCATTACGTGAGTAGAAAGACCAAGAGCCCTGAAACAACAGTATTCCAAAAAATTCCTTGCATGCTGTGACTTCAAGGAATCAGATGCCTTAGCATTGAAGCATTCTAGAAGTACATTTGAAGAGGTTCCCAGGATTCTGCATCATTTTGTGTTTGTTATCCATAAGGAAACCATATAATGCAACCAGAACGCAATTTGCATTATTATTATTTGCATCTAGATTGAATTAGAAGCATATGAAAAAACTAATTTAACAAAACAATTTCGAATAAGATCAAGGACCAAGTTGCAAAATGAATTTATGTACTTATAACATGCCGGTAGCAATAGCAAAAGAAACCTACTCCGAGCAGCGGCGCACAATGATATTCGCAACTGGAGAGAGCTCAGGTATCCAATTCCTTCCAGCGGATGGAGAGTTCTGCAGATCCTCAACCTCCTCTGCAAAGGAGCTTCGCTTGCTAAGTAACCATTTGAATGATCCTTCTTTTCTCAAAGCCTCGAGCATATTTTTAATTTTGTTTGCCTCCGCAATTTCAATGTTCCCTTCAAATCATACCCACTGAAATGCAATCCACTGTGAGATTCCTAAAACCCGTGTACAAGTTCAAACATCAAGATTTCATCAATAAAACTTTAAAAGTTTAGCCATTTTTCAATGCATCCAACTAGCATTAGCAAAACCTTACCTATGATTCATCTAAAACCTAGTAACACAACGTCCAGCAATTTTAAATGGCAATCAAAATCTTCAAAGAATCAAAGAGAAAACTCTCCCAATTACAAATATTTGCTAAAGACTCAAATTTATATTAGAAATCCAACCAGGGATATAAGCTAATGAAACTCTCAAATCTACACATCTTTATCAAATTCGCTCCTTTTTTAGTGTGTTCCCAGAATTAACGTATTGAGTTCCATTGGCAACCTAGCATATACCAACCAAAAAAAGGAAAAAAAAAAAACAAAAACAAAGCATTTACCTAAAGAAATTGTGAAAGTCCCAAATCCTTGTGCAACCCCAACCATGTGCTTGCTGATTCCTGCATTCAAGAACCCCCATCTTAGATTGCCTACTTTGAACAATTTGCCATCAACCCATTTCTACAAATAACAAGATTCATAGGATTATCTCAAAAAACAAGAGTTCTGAAATACAGAGGATGGAACTACAGTTAAGAAAGTTTTATGATCTTCTAAAGAAGATGCTTAGCGGTGGTTTTTTCGGGTTGGGCGGTGATCTGAAGATATCAAACGCAGCTGGAGCGAGAACGTGGCTTGCTGTATGATTGGGAAGAGGATATGGTGAAGTAAGAGGAGAGGAGGCAGATCGGAGATGTGGAAATATCGAGCAAAATTCAGAATCCTGACGCGGACATGTTCGAGTTAATCTCAATCCTGTTTATCCGGTCCCGACACCGGTCGAACCTCCAAAGCGATATAATATTATTAAGGTTAAACAACCCCATTGGTCATCATACTATTTCCATTTTTCTATTTTGGTCACTAAACTAATATTTTTGACAAAAGTGTAACACCTAAACCCGCCTATGCGATACACCTAAGTCTAGGAGGTCACATTCGGGTCACCGAAGCAACCCACAATAAAAACTGAAGAAAATTCTTACAAATACATTTAAAACTGTAAAATAAAATTTTGTTTAAAACACCATTTTGAAACTTAGTTTAACATAAAATAATAATTCATAAAATATACGACAGACTCTGGTTCACAGTAAATCACGACATACATGCCTACTAATTACACAGGTACCTTACTCTGCAAGAAACGCCAAGGGAACACCATATCTGATGTCGATCACTAGACCAGGAACGTATTCTTTCAACCTGCAATGGTAAAAACAACATGAGCTTGGAAAAGCTCAGTAATACAAAACTACCAAGAGATGCTATAAGCACTTGCAGGTATAAGGCAAAGCATGAAATTGAAATATCGATCATGGCAACCTATTTATCAGCACTCAATCTTCCGAGTCTCAAACTACATTTTACAATTTAGGGAAAACTGGGAGAAGTGATATTTTACTGGAATTGAGCCACGGGTATCTTTACTTACAAATCGGTAAAGAAGACAACATGCTTCATACATCAATAAAATTCATCATGGGCACATGAGGAGATAGGAAATTTAGTTTCAGACTAACTACCCTCCATTTGACCTCCAAGATACAGTTTCCCCAAAACTGTATCATATACTGGCGTTAACCCAAGCCCATTGGGCGAGGGTACCATCCTAAGGGCATACCTTAGGTCACTGATGGAATTATCCCAGCCGAAGCATAGGAACCTAATACGGGCGGAGTCACTCTAGCCGTAGCTGAGGATCCGAATACGGGCGACATTACCCTAGCTGAAGCATAGGAACCTAAAAGAAGACTTGTGCGCACAAGTGTCTATCAAGAACTTCTCACGTTTCCCTGTAATACCCCAGTAGAATAATATTAAGCATAACATTTTAAATCAAATTTAGCAACAAGATGCTAGGAATCAGGATACATACCGATATTTATTCGGTAAAATCAGAGTATCGGGACCTATGAACCAGGTATACTCACATCAGACATCTAGAACTAGAGGTCATGCTTTTACTTCAGATAACAGGATCACTTGAGATGAGCTGTAGATACTTCGTTTCAAATTAAGGAGGTCTGTCACGTGTACATGGTACACACCAAATGGTCTAGTTTATCACTTAGGGGTCATTGATTCACACAGACAAGAATCACTGAACTATAATTCATTGTAGATTGATTTCTAAATCAAGAACCTTATCCAAAGGAATTTGATAAATATCTTCATCCATGTATTCATGGATTATAGCTCAAGATCATTTAGAGTTTCCCCTATATCTTGTTTATGAAAGATTTTTGACATATAAGGATCAATCAAATTCTAGATTCATCAGGAAGATTGTAGACAATTTTCTCTTAGGGGCACCTTTTTAATTATTTTAACTTTTGGGGGTAATTTTGTAATATGGTCAAAAAGGATAATGCGGTCACTTATGGTATCCAAGGCTTCTAACGGCTTATCTATCTTCCAAGTCCACTGGAACTGAACAGTTCGCAATATCACGATACTTACCAAGTATTCAAACACATACATTTTACACGAATTCCATCTTTAGCACCGAATGTACCTTTTTGAAGAACATGACATTCTTTCAATTAACAATATACTTTCTCTAAATAAATTGAACCTACCTTATCTAGTATTCTTCCAATATTTTGCTAGTAGGAGGAACAACCTAAAAACACGATTCGTATAATACAGATTTTAGAGACGTTATAATCGTTTGGTCGTAACGGTATTTCTCTTCCAAGTCTTAGTGGTGTTCCGGTCGTTTTTAACATCCATAGGTAGTTTAGACTCTTCGATGCCTGAAGATGTTTCTGTTATCTTGATCCTTTCAATTCTTCCAACTAATCATTCATTTCCAATCTGAGGGTATATCCATCATTTTGGTTAATTTAGAAATTTTGGACCCCGATGGTATTTCAGTTACTTTAATATTTACGATCATTTGATCAATTCAACCTTATCAGTATTTTCAACCTTTAGTCAGTTCAATCAATTCAGTATTTTATGCCACTTTGGTTACTTCTAGCATACTAATAGTTCTTCGTAACTTTATCATCGGAGATTTATTCAGAATTCGAGGAAAAATCCAAATACTTTACAATCTCAAAGGTTTTAGTCCTGTTACCATAACTTTCCAAGTAATTCGAGGTTTTCAGATAATTCATTTGTTTTACCAGATCTAGTGTAGATTTCTAGACTGCTATCATTGTCATAGGTAATTTTGTATCCAAATATTTTTATCGTTGAATCCTTTAACACTATAAATTGGGTTTGGAGATTTATTGATTATTAATTATTATTGAGCTCCAGATCCTTCTGATTTATTAACCTTCTCATTCTAGTATTACAATTTTATCCAGATTAGCATTCTTATTTCCACATTCAATGAAACACCAACATATTTAATCATGTGCTTAAACATGATCTCGCAAGCATTTACCGGATACCAGTATGTTTCATAAAGCATACATGAAGTAGTAAAGTATTACCTTGAATCATTGCTATATTAGTCGACCCTTGAAACAACATTCGAACACTCTTAAACCTGAATTCGACGTCCTCTACCTCTCGAATACAAAGATATGTGAATACCTTCAATTGAACATAATCCATAATCAATATTTAGCTTTATCACAACTCTTAAACTGAAAAACTAAACACATGCATTCTTGGGTTCAAGGTTAGATTCAGAGGCTTTCAGGTTAGAATTTTGCAAAACCGACTTCAAAAATGGACTCGGGACGTCGAAAAACATAAATTAAGGGTTTTTAGAAATTTTGACCTTTTGGTTAAAGTCAACACTAGCGTCAGTAGTCAAAGTCAATACTGGCGTCATGCTGACGTTATCGGTCAATGGTCAAGGTCAACACTAACATCATGCTAATGTTATCGGTTAACAGTCAAGGTCAACAAAGTTGACTTGACTGAGTTGACTCACCGAGTTAACTCGGGCGAGTTGACTCACTGAGTTGACTCGGGCAAGCTAACTCATTGAGTCGACTCGAACAATTTGACTCGGTCAAAGGGTTTCGGGTTGGGTCTGGGTTAGACTCAGGTCAAACGGGTCGGATACATGTTAAATGGGCTAAAGGCTATTGGGTTTTAAACAAGCCAGCTCGTTTTTGATTTAGGCAGACAGGTCCATTTTGGGTCGGTTCGTTGGCTCGATTCAAAGGCTAAACTCGATCTAAAACATGTCATGCCGGTCTAATTTGAGGGCCACCATCCAGGGCGGTCGAAAATCACTCTGGACGGCGCGTGAAGACTACGCGCGGCCTTGGACAGCCAAAAAAGTGCCCAAAATGCACCATTTTTCCAGATTTATCAACCACAACAGCTAAACACCAGAAATTTGCCAAAGAACTCACCTAAACTTACCAAATCGGAAGAAAAAGTGATCTAACCTGACGTAGCTTCGACGAGGCTTAAACGATGACTGGCGAAGGATCTAGGGGTCAAGTTTTGATCAGCTTGACGTGGGGAGTTCAGAGGTGGCGGCGGTGTGGCAAACGGACGCACATCGACGCTAGAATCGTCGAAAACATAGATGACAGGGGGTTTGGGTCATAGCCAAACCTTCGAGCGGCTCTCTACAGCGCACGGTGAGGAACCGGGGCAAGTGGCAGTGACGGTTGGGCTCGAAGTTCGACAGCGGACAAGTTGACACTAGTGGTGACAAGCACGATGCAGCAGAGAGGGACGTCAGAGCGGTGACCGGACAAGTTTGAGTGCTAGGGGAGATGAAAAGTGTAGATCTGGGTTTTGGGGGGTTGGACTGAAATAAATTCTATAAAGGGGTTAGTTGGGATATTTTATTCATTTATTATTTTATACAAACACAATATTGCTTAAAAAAAGCCTAGAGCAAGATATGACCGAGAGTTTTTGTAGCTCTATTGGTTGGGCATGAGTTTTATAAGACATAGGTTGTGGGTTCAATTCCCACAACTAACACATTTCCTTATTTCAACCATTTTACACATTTCATCATTTTTTTAGCTTTAAATATTATTATTACTATTAGGGTGTTACAAAAGTGTCACTAACGTTTTCTTTCGTCTCTATTTAACTTTCTATTTAAAGACAAAGCTGAACAAAGAACCCCTTAGATAAAGAATCCAAGTCTTAACCACTTAGCCAAGTTTGAAATTTGTTAAATTTCACCAAAACTAACATAATTTTGTTTAAAGAATTGGGACAAGTTTAGAAAGCTCTAACCACTCGCTTAATCGAGTCTTATCAACAACCTAACCACCCTAAATTTCGTCGTCACCGTCGATCTCTACCCGCTCATCGGCCTACATCTCCGTCATCTCTCAATCATGTTGTGTATATGAGCTCCAGCCATGATCCAAAAGGAAAACATGCATGAATTTATCACCCACATGAAGTTCAAGGATCATTGAAGCTAAGGGTTTCAAGAACCTTTTAGCATAGAGAAATACGGAAAAGAGGGGAACTCAGCAGCATAGTATTGGCCAATTCCCTAAACTATGATTACACCAACTATATAACCACTAAACAAGGCGCTTTCATCGGCAGTCAAGTTTAAGCTTGTGTAGTATATCACCTGCAAATTGAATTTTTAAATTGTTTCTTCTCTTTTATTTGTGCACCTCGCGCCCTTTCGATACTGGAAACAAATTTCGGTGAACACCCTATTCTCTCCATTTAGCACCCAAATCCTCAGCTCGTGAAACGTTAACTTACATATCAGTTTCTGTGAAACTTTAACAAATTCCAAGCTTAGCTCAGTGTACAAGTGTTAGACCTATTATGTAAGGGTCTACCGATGAGGAGAGAGAATATGCCGTGAAAAATCGTAAAAATTAAAAATAATACACTCTAACATTCTATTAAATTTTTAACGGTTGGTGACTAAAATAGAAACGAAAAATAATGTTAATAACGCTTTTTTCAAAAAAAAAAATTTAACGACCAAAATATAAAAAAAATAGTTTGGTGAGCAATGATATTGTTTACCATATTATTAATTAAAGTTTAGACATGAAACATTCATTGAAGTACTCCGATAGTCATAAGATCTTTAGATATGAATAAGAATTCATTTTATATTTATAAGTATGATGGAGAGGTACTTGATCCTATAGTATCATAACTTAGTGTTATAAGTGCAATAATGGGCCTGTGAGCTTCACGCGTTTTTTACAAAAATTATTTTGGTTTTGATGGGAGTCGCCACCAAATTTTTAATTTAGGTGAGATTGGATCACTTGGAAATCCGGTTATTTTAATCAAACTTGTTTTTATCATTTTTATCAAAATAACGAGTTTTTGTCTGCAAAAACTAGAAAAATGAGTTCGGTGGTTTGTTACGTGTGGGGAAGGGCGAGCGCCCCCACAACGCCAAAAAATTGGCACCTAGTCGATTACGTGGTGTCTTAACAATGGAAATTACAAATTCAAATTTAATTTGGAAATTGTGATCTCTGAATGCATGAATTTTTATTGTAAAATGTATTAAAAAAATACTCCTTTATATGAACTAGCGAGAAACTTACGCCCCTTTAAGTTCGAGACATAATTTTGCGAAACCCCAGATAAAAGAATACTATTTTAAATATTATAATTTAGGATTAAAAGGATGTTTTTAAATTAGATATTAACGAGAAAGCAACACCCCTTTAAGCTTGAGGTATGTTTTTTACGATAATCCCTAATAAATAAAGTCGTTTTAATTTAAAATTCGATCAAAACAAATGAATGCTGAATATATATGTACGAATATATAATAATACATATATTGTTAATACATATATTAAGCTATAGATAAGTAAATAATAATATTAGCGATAATAACAATAATAATAGCATTAATACTTATAAATAATAATTAGTAATAATATATATATAATAGCGATAATAATAATAATAATAATAATAATAATAACAACAATAATAATATAGTAGTAATAATACTTATAATAATAATAATAATAAAGTGACCAAATTGTAAAGAACAGAAACTTAAAAAAATAAAATAGTGACGAAATTGAAAGAGATGAAAACGCAGAAGTACCGCGAAAATAATTTTAACATTAATAAACAAAACACGTGGATCCTTCTTCCAAGTCGGGTCACCAAGCAGGTACATAAAATGTCAAAACGGCGTTGTTTCGGTAAGGGTATAAATACCCAACTTTTGACAAAAAATCATTTTTGTGTTTAAAATTAAAAAAAAAACTCTCCCAAATGCTCTGAAGAAGCTCTCTCCCTTAGTTCGCTCGTCGATTGTCCCTCTGTCGCGCGTTGTTGTTTATCGGTGACGGTAAACTACCGCCTCCGACGGCCAGAGTTTATGTAAACGGCTCAAACGGTTTGGTTTTCCCTCCTAAACATGAATTTAAGGTTGGTTTCACTCTAAACTTATCCTAATAGTATAGATCTGTTGGAAACCGAGAGGTTTTTTTACTTTTTCTTTTCTCTTTTTTAAAATTTTTTATTTTTATGTATTTTTTCTATTTTTTTCTTGCGATCTTCGTCTCTAACCTTCTCCTTTTGCAGATCGACTCCCTTTTATAGGGCTTCGATTTGGGGTGATCTGGAAAGTATGAGGACAGGTGAAAAACGGTGGATTCTTACTCGAGCAGTGGTGGCAATCCAGATGAGGATGAGGGGCTTTAAAAACGGGTTAGGGCAGTGGTGACAGGCGGCGATGTCAGGTGGCAGGAAAAAAAGGGGAATGTGATGGTTATTTGGGTTGATTTTGTTTAGGGTCTAGTTGGTTACTGTTTAGGGTTATCTTAGGGTTTCGACGATGATGGTCGAAGTCGGTGAGACGACGATAGATTGTGACGGAGGTTGCAGCTTAGATTTTTTAGGGTTATGGTTAGATTAGGTTAAACTGAAATGGGTCAGATGGGTGTTGGGCTTTGTTTTGGGGTTTGGGTATTGGGTAATGTAATGGATCTTGGGTTATATTTATAATGGGTTATTAGTTTTAATATTTTTGAGCTCCAAAACCCGGACAGAAATGAGTTCTTACAGTAAGAATATTAATGTATCTGGCAAATAATACATATTTTTAGATGAAATAATACATATTTTCAATATAGCATTTGATGTAAACATGTTAGTAAGATTTAACTCTTCTCCGATACAAAGACATTGAAACAGAATTAAACATATATTTAGATATCTTAAAGGAACAATTATTTCACTCTAATGATTCGATTTTCTTGTTAGTTGGCTATACAGATTTAAAATATTTATCAGACACACATCGAGGTTGATCCCAAACAAGATATGCATTTACAGTTCAAAGTACAACCATATCTTAAAGTTCAAACAAAGCAAACATTATCTATAACTTCTAATCATGCAGAAATAATTGTAAAGCACAAAGCTTCTAACCCAACATATTTGTTATATATGTGTTTTACTCCCACAAGAAAAGACGTCAACTAACTTCTATGAAGACACTACATGTATAACTCTATTGAAAGATGATATGTTAAAGGATATGTATTATCTAGAAGTAATAAGAAGAGATAGAGCAATATAAGATTAAGGAAAACTACCTAAATAGTACCCTAGCTATTAGTACATTATCGTTTTGGTATCTTCGAACTTTTATTTCGTATTTCTTTTCAATATGAGATAATACTTATCTCACCAACATTGTTCATCTGTGATCTTGAGAAGAAATACGAAATAGAAGTTCGAAGAAGTGCTTCAAGTGATAATTAAATATTATGATACATTGTATTGCGAAATGTACCAAGAGTCTTATACAAGGATATGTATTATCCAAAAGTAATAAGAAGAGATAGAGCAATATAAGATTAGGGAAAACTACCTAAATAGTACCCTGGCTATTAGTACATTATCGTTTTGGTATCTTAGCTATTATTTTTAGCAAAACGGTACTTAACATTTTTAAAATGGTACCTCCTCCGTTTAAAATTAACGGTAAAGCTGATGTGAATTCTTTTATTATTTTTTTCAATTTCCATGTCATTTTTAATGATTTTATTTGTCCAACCATAAGGTGACACGTGTCATCTTCTGATTGATTGAACAAAACCAAAAAAAATAAGATGTCTCTTATGCTGCCGGTGGGATTTTTACTAGGGACTTCATGGATAAAAGGCTGGGCACTCAACCATTGAACCAAGTAACTGGTTGTGATTAAAATCAAATAAAAATTATTTAACTTAATAGAAGTTACCGCCTCAAAATAAAACAAAATTGCTACTATAAAGAACTGAACTTGGGATCCCTTGTAAAATGAATATTGTTCAAAGCCATTAACTAAATTAATGATACATTTAGAATTCATCAGAACTATTATTTAAGTTAAATTTCGCTACCACTAAATAAATAAATATTTATTTTTGTTATAAAACTAATATTAAAACATTCTTAAAAATTAAATTTATAATCTTTATTTGGAATAAAATATAATTTTTAACTTTTTGTAAAATTATTTATTTTTAAATTTGTTGTTTTAATTTTTACATTATCTAATATAATACTATAAAAAAATATTTATTTTTTTTAATTTCAAAAAAAAAGAAAATAATTTATTATTTTAATTTTTACATTATCTAATATAATATTATGAAAATAAATACATAGTTATTTTATTAGTTTTTAAATTTTCAAACAAAATGAGAAAATAACTTATTATTTTATATTTTATATTATCTAATATAATATAATAACCGATTATAATTTTGTAAATAATTTAAATTTTATATTTTACACCAAATAAAGACTATAAGTTTTTATGAATGTTTTAATATTAGTTTTATAACAAAAAATAAATATTTATTTATTTAGTTTAGTGGGTGCGAAATTTAAATTAAATATTAGTTCTGAAGAATTCAAAATGTATTATTAACTTAGTTTAATGGCTTTGTACAATATTCATTTTACAAGGGATCCCAAGTTCGATTCTTTATAGTGGGTATTTTTGTTTTATTTTGAGGCGGTAACTTTGGTTAAGTTAAATATTTCTTTGCTTTGTTCAAATCACTACTAGTAGCTTGGCTCAATGGTTGAGCGTTTAACTTTATATCTGTGAAGTCCCTGGTTCGAATCCCACCCAACATAGGAGACATTTTATTTTCTATTTTTTTCTTGCGATCTTCGTCTCTAACCTTCTCCTTTTGCAGATCGACTCCCTTTTATAGGGCTTCGATTTGGGGTGATCTGGAAAGTATGAGGACAGGTGAAAAACGGTGGATTCTTACTCGAGCAGTGGTGGCAATCCAGATGAGGATGAGGGGCTTTAAAAACGGGTTAGGGCAGTGGTGACAAAGGCGATGTCGGTGGCGGAAAAAAAAAAGGGGAATGTGATGGTTATTTGGGTTGATTTTGTTTAGGGTCTAGTTGGTTACTGTTTAGGGTTATCTTAGGGTTTCGACGATGATGGTCGGAGTCGGTGAGACGACGATAGATTGTGACGGAGGTTGCAGCTTAGATTTTTTAGGGTTATGGTTAGATTAGGTTAAACTGAAATGGGTCAGATGGGTGTTGGGCTTTGTTTTGGGGTTTGGGTATTGGGTAATGTAATGGATCTTGGGTTATATTTATAATGGGTTATTAGTTTTAATATTTTTGAGCTCCAAAACCCGGACAGAAATGAGTTCTTACAGTAAGAATATTAATGTATCTGGCAAATAATACATATTTTTTAGATGAAATAATACATATTTTCAATATAGCATTTGATGTAAACATGTTAGTAAGATTTAACTCTTCTCCGATACAAAGACATTGAAACAGAATTAAACATATATTTAGATATCTTAAAGGAACAATTATTTCACTCTAATGATTCGATTTTCTTGTTAGTTGGCTATACAAATTTAAAATATTTATCAGACACACATCGAGGTTGATCCCAAACAAGATATGCATTCTGATTCAAAGTACAACCATATCTTAAAGTTCAAACAAAGCAAACATTATCTATAACTTCTAATCATGCAGAAATAATTGTAAAGCACAAAGCTTCTAACCCAACATATTTGTTATATATGTGTTTTACTCCCACAAGAAAAGACGTCAACTAACTTCTATGAAGACACTACATGTATAACTCTATTGAAAGATGATATGTTAAAGGATATGTATTATCTAGAAGTAATAAGAAGAGATAGAGCAATATAAGATTAAGGAAAACTACCTAAATAGTACCCTAGCTATTAGTACATTATCGTTTTGGTATCTTCGAACTTTTATTTCGTATTTCTTTTCAATATGAGATAATACTTATCTCACCAACATTGTTCATCTGTGATCTTGAGAAGAAATACGAAATAGAAGTTCGAAGAAGTGCTTCAAGTGATAATTAAATATTATGATGCATTGTATTGCGAAATGTACCAAGAGTCTTATACAAGGATATGTATTATCCAGAAGTAATAAGAAGAGATAGAGCAATATAAGATTAGGGAAAACTACCTAAATAGTACCCTGGCTATTAGTACATTATCGTTTTGGTATCTTAGCTATTATTTTTAGCAAAACGGTACTTAACATTTTTAAAATGGTACCTCCTCCGTTTAAAATTAACGGTAAAGCTGATGTGAATTCTTTTATTATTTTTTTCAATTTCCATGTCATTTTTAATGATTTTATTTGTCCAACCATAAGGTGACACGTGTCATCTTCTGATTGATTGAACAAAACCAAAAAAAATAAGATGTCTCTTATGCTGCCGGTGGGATTTTTACTAGGGACTTCATGGATAAAAGGCTGGGCACTCAACCATTGAACCAAGTAACTGGTTGTGATTAAAATCAAATAAAAATTATTTAACTTAATAGAAGTTACCGCCTCAAAATAAAACAAAATTGCTACTATAAAGAACTGAACTTGGGATCCCTTGTAAAATGAATATTGTTCAAAGCCATTAACTAAATTAATGATACATTTAGAATTCATCAGAACTATTATTTAAGTTAAATTTCGCTACCACTAAATAAATAAATAAATATTTATTTTTGTTATAAAACTAATATTAAAACATTCTTAAAAATTAAATTTATAATCTTTATTTGGAATAAAATATAATTTTTAACTTTTTGTAAAATTATTTATTTTTAAATTTGTTGTTTTAATTTTTACATTATCTAATATAATACTATAAAAAAAAATATTTATTTTTTTTAATTTCAAAAAAAAAGAAAATAATTTATTATTTTAATTTTTACATTATCTAATATAATATTATGAAAATAAATACATAGTTATTTTATTAGTTTTTAAATTTTCAAACAAAATGAGAAAATAACTTATTATTTTATATTTTATATTATCTAATATAATATAATAACCGATTATAATTTTGTAAATAATTTAAATTTTATATTTTACACCAAATAAAGACTATAAGTTTTTATGAATGTTTTAATATTAGTTTTATAACAAAAAATAAATATTTATTTATTTAGTTTAGTGGGTGCGAAATTTAAATTAAATATTAGTTCTGAAGAATTCAAAATGTATTATTAACTTAGTTTAATGGCTTTGTACAATATTCATTTTACAAGGGATCCCAAGTTCGATTCTTTATAGTGGGTATTTTTGTTTTATTTTGAGGCGGTAACTTTGGTTAAGTTAAATATTTCTTTGCTTTGTTCAAATCACTACTAGTAGCTTGGCTCAATGGTTGAGCGTTTAACTTTATATCTGTGAAGTCCCTGGTTCGAATCCCACCCAACATAGGAGACATTTTATTTTCTATTTTTTTCTTGCGATCTTCGTCTCTAACCTTCTCCTTTTGCAGATCGACTCCCTTTTATAGGGCTTCGATTTGGGGTGATCTGGAAAGTATGAGGACAGGTGAAAAACGGTGGATTCTTACTCGAGCAGTGGTGGCAATCCAGATGAGGATGAGGGGCTTTAAAAACGGGTTAGGGCAGTGGTGACAGGCGGCGATGTCAGGTGGCAGGAAAAAAAGGGGAATGTGATGGTTATTTGGGTTGATTTTGTTTAGGGTCTAGTTGGTTACTGTTTAGGGTTATCTTAGGGTTTCGACGATGATGGTCGGAGTCGGTGAGACGACGATAGATTGTGACGGAGGTTGCAGCTTAGATTTTTTAGGGTTATGGTTAGATTAGGTTAAACTGAAATGGGTCAGATGGGTGTTGGGCTTTGTTTTGGGGTTTGGGTATTGGGTAATGTAATGGATCTTGGGTTATATTTATAATGGGTTATTAGTTTTAATATTTTTGAGCTCCAAAACCCGGACAGAAATGAGTTCTTACAGTAAGAATATTAATGTATCTGGCAAATAATACATATTTTTTAGATGAAATAATACATATTTTCAATATAGCATTTGATGTAAACATGTTAGTAAGATTTAACTCTTCTCCGATACAAAGACATTGAAACAGAATTAAACATATATTTAGATATCTTAAAGGAACAATTATTTCACTCTAATGATTCAATTTTCTTGTTAGTTGGCTATACAGATTTAAAATATTTATCAGACACACATCGAGGTTGATCCCAAACAAGATATGCATTTACAGTTCAAAGTACAACCATATCTTAAAGTTCAAACAAAGCAAACATTATCTATAACTTCTAATCATGCAGAAATAATTGTAAAGCACAAAGCTTCTAACCCAACATATTTGTTATATATGTGTTTTACTCCCACAAGAAAAGACGTCAACTAACTTCTATGAAGACACTACATGTATAACTCTATTGAAAGATGATATGTTAAAGGATATGTATTATCTAGAAGTAATAAGAAGAGATAGAGCAATATAAGATTAAGGAAAACTACCTAAATAGTACCCTAGCTATTAGTACATTATCGTTTTGGTATCTTCGAACTTTTATTTCGTATTTCTTTTCAATATGAGATAATACTTATCTCACCAACATTGTTCATCTGTGATCTTGAGAAGAAATACGAAATAGAAGTTCGAAGAAGTGCTTCAAGTGATAATTAAATATTATGATGCATTGTATTGCGAAATGTACCAAGAGTCTTATACAAGGATATGTATTATCCAGAAGTAATAAGAAGAGATAGAGCAATATAAGATTAGGGAAAACTACCTAAATAGTACCCTGGCTATTAGTACATTAACATTTTTAAAATGGTACCTCCTCCGTTTAAAATTAACGGTAAAGCTGATGTGAATTCTTTTATTATTTTTTTCAATTTCCATGTCATTTTTAATGATTTTATTTGTCCAACCATAAGGTGACACGTGTCATCTTCTGATTGATTGAACAAAACCAAAAAAAATAAGATGTCTCTTATGCTGCCGGTGGGATTTTTACTAGGGACTTCATGGATAAAAGGTTGGGCACTCAACCATTGAACCAAGTAACTGGTTGTGATTAAAATCAAATAAAAATTATTTAACTTAATAGAAGTTACCGCCTCAAAATAAAACAAAATTGCTACTATAAAGAACTGAACTTGAGATCCCTTGTAAAATGAATATTGTTCAAAGCCATTAACTAAATTAATGATACATTTAGAATTCATCAGAACTATTATTTAAGTTAAATTTCGCTACCACTAAATAAATAAATAAATATTTATTTTTGTTATAAAACTAATATTAAAACATTCTTAAAAATTAAATTTATAATCTTTATTTGGAATAAAATATAATTTTTAACTTTTTGTAAAATTATTTATTTTTAAATTTGTTGTTTTAATTTTTACATTATCTAATATAATACTATAAAAAAACAAATATTTATTTTTTTTAATTTCAAAAAAAAGAAAATAATTTATTATTTTAATTTTTACATTATCTAATATAATATTATGAAAATAAATACATAGTTATTTTATTAGTTTTTAAATTTTCAAACAAAATGAGAAAATAACTTATTATTTTATATTTTATATTATTTAATATAATATAATAACCGATTATAATTTTGTAAATAATTTAAATTTTATATTTTACACCAAATAAAGACTATAAGTTTTTATGAATGTTTTAATATTAGTTTTATAACAAAAAATAAATATTTATTTATTTAGTTTAGTGGGTGCGAAATTTAAATTAAATATTAGTTCTGAAGAATTCAAAATGTATTATTAACTTAGTTTAATGGCTTTGTACAATATTCATTTTACAAGGGATCCCAAGTTCGATTCTTTATAGTGGGTATTTTTGTTTTATTTTGAGGCGGTAACTTTGGTTAAGTTAAATATTTCTTTGCTTTGTTCAAATCACTACTAGTAGCTTGGCTCAATGGTTGAGCGTTTAACTTTATATCTGTAAAGTCCCTGGTTCGAATCCCACCCAACATAGGAGACATTTTATTTTCTTTGGTTTGGAGACATTTTATTTTCTTTGGTTTGTTTAACCAATCAGAAGGTGACACGTGTCACCTTTTGGTTGGACAAGTAAAAACATTAAAAAATAACATGTGATGTGCTAACTAAAAGAAAAAATGACGTGAAAATTAAAAATAATAACAAAAATCACATAAGTTTTTCCATTAATTTTAAACGGCGGATATACCATTTTGAAAACGAAACGTATTATTATGTATTATTTTGCCAGAAAATAGTTAGGGTAACAAAACGATAGTGCGCCAATAGTTGGGGTACTATTTAGGTAGTTTTCCTTAAATATTATAGGTAAAGTACACAAATGGTCATTAAACTATCCTTAAAATACAAAATGGTCACCAAACTTTCAAAAGCTACATAAGAGCCATTAAGCTTTAGTTTTTGTTACAAAATGGTCACTGAGTTGTTAGCTGCCGTTTAGTGGTTGATGTGGCAGTTACGAAAATTTGAATAGTAACACATTTAATACTTTATATTTACACATTCAATCAATTTAGTCCTAAGTTAACTCTCATTGTTGATGTCTAAATTGATTGAATGTGTAAATATGAAATATTAAATTTGCTATTATACAAATTTTTATAACTGCGTCGTCACCCATTTAATGGCTCAGTGATCATTTTATAATAAAACTAAAGTTTAATGGTAATTACATAACTTTTGAAAGTTTTGTGATCATTTTATAGTTTTAGAAATAATTTTTTTCAAACTATTGCACAACAGAAATTATTTTTCAATCTATTGTACGGAGAAATTGGTGTATTATTGCGCTTCAAATATTTTCTTTCCAAACTATTGCACAGCCGAAGTTATTTTCTAATCTATTGTACTTACTACAGTGCTTTTAAAATGGATAGAAGGAAACCCAAATATGAACAGTAATTTTATTTTTAAAATAAAACATTAAAATCGGACGGAAAGAAACCCGAATATTAACAGTAATTCAACTGCCCTGCCACCACCCTGCCATGTGTTAGCTGCCATGCTGAGAACTGTTCATAGTCGGCTTGAAAGAAAACCATTTTTAATTTTTTAATTCAAAATATGAAAACATTGTTCATACTCCGGTTCCTTTTCATCGTAGACAGTACATAACTTAGGTTAAAGTGCAGTAAAAGTCCCTATACTATATTAAAATTTTATTTCAATCCCTCTATAATAAAAAGAGATATTTTAGTTCTTTTACGTTTGAAAAATAAATATTTTGGTCCAAAATTCTAAACTTATAATTTAGTTTTATCAGACATTCTTAAATTATGGGTTAAATTTTAAATTGATTCATAAACTTTAAAATGTTTCAATTGAAATTTTAAATTAAAGTATTCTTCCAATCGGATCCTTCCATCACTCTAGTCACTAGGTTTGATAGTTTAGATCTGGCGTGGTTATTTATTTAAAAATCTTATAGATAAATAAATATTTTTAAACAAGTCAACTATAATTTGATATTTAAGATCAAAATTAACTATTAAACTGGTATAAGGATCCGATTGAAATGAAGTTTAGTTATAGGATTCAATTTGGGTATTTTAAAATGTAATTATCAATTGAAAAATTAATCGATGATTAAGAACCTTGGGTGTAATTAACCGATAATTAGTGTACAATATTAGCCGTTAATTACCAAAAAAAAAAACATTTGGGAGAGAGCCGAAGCAGAACTCAAAAGAATATGTACGCCCCTGTTTCTCTCTCTATCTCTCATATTAAAAGAAAAAATGGGAAACCAATAAACTTCATGGTTAAAAGCCTAAAGAAAGAAGAAGAGCAGCTCTCAATCCTCCGCCGCCGCCACCACCCCATGACGGCGCTGCCTCTTCCTCACCGGCAATGAAGAAGAATACGGTGGAGCGTTCTCAAATATCCACCCCCAAGCTCCCCAATTCACCTATCCTACTCAACGACATCGTTTTCTATTTTCTCCTCTTTGGTTTTGGCCTCGGCATAGGGATCACTCTCAGCTTCTTTTATCTCAAAGATGGCTCCATGGATTTCCAACTCAACCAGCTCAAAGTCTTCCGCGCTTCCGTCGCCCATCCGCAACCTCCACCGCCACCGCCGACGACCCTCCCCGTCGTTCCCACTAAGAACCGAATACATGCAGTCGTTACTCAACCAACTCCGCCGGTGGCAGCACAGCATGCAACGCCTTCTTCTCCGACGAAAAAGATGAAGAAGAAACGCAGGAATAACGTGAAAGAAGTGTTTGAACCGCCGGGGACTAAGCATAACATGACGGACCGGGTGTTGTTTTGGCGGGCATCGTTTGTTCCTAGAATCCGGGAATTTCCGATGAAACGAATCCCGAAAGTGGCGTTTATGTTCCTGACGAGAGGGAAAGTGTTGTTAGCTCCACTGTGGGAGAAATTCTTTAGAGGGCATGAAGGGTTGTATTCGATTTACGTTCATTCTGATCCTTCTTTCGTTGAAACAATGCCGAAGTCTTCTGTTTTTCATGATCGCTGGATTCCTAGTAAGGTCAGTTTCATCCCATATTTTTTTTTATCATTTCATTCTTTCAGCTCCATAATCCATTTCTACGTGGTTTAAGTATATCGATTGTTCGAAATTAAATTCAAGTGTTGGCAAATTCGATTCGACGGATTTTGGTTAAATTTGTACTTGCATATGCACATATCAAAGTGTTACCTTCTGTTCTCGTAACATTAGCATTAACAGTGACATGAATTAATGCAGATAGCGAGATGGGGAGAAATGAACATGGTGCAAGCCGAACGCCGTTTATTAGCAAACGCGCTGCTCGACATCTCCAACGAACGCTTCGTTCTTCTTTCCGAATCATGTATCCCTCTCTTCAATTTCTCCACCGTTTACGACTATCTCATCAACTCGAACAAATCCTTCGTGGAATCATACGATTTGCCAGGTCCCGTCGGCCGTGGCAGATACACCACCGCCATGGCTCCGTTGATCAATCTTGAGCAATGGCAGAAAGGGTCTCGATGGTTTCAGATCGATCGTTTCCTTGCGGTCGAGATAATCATAGACCGAACATACTTCCCCGTCTTCTGGCGACATTGCAAGAACGAATGTTACGGGGACGAACATTACATACCGACACTCGTGGACATGAAATTTCATGACCGGAATGCGTATAAGACGTTGACGTATGTGGATTTGTCGAAGGGAGGACCTCATCCGAATAAGTTTCGTAGAGTCGAGGTGACCAAAGAGTTTTTGAAGAACCTGAGAAGTTCGACACAGTGCTATTATAATGAAAGAATAGTGGACGTCTGCTACTTATTTGCTAGGAAGTTCTCACCAAGTACTTTAGACAAGTTGTTGAGACTTGCTCCGATTGTCATGCACTTTTAGTTTGTTTTGTCCTTGGTATATTTAAAGTCGAACAGAATTGTCTTCTTCTTTTTTTCTTTATATTTCTCACCAATGGTTTTATGACACATATATTAATGATTTAGTTTTATTATTTTATTAATTGTTTTTGTTTTATTAATAATACACGTGATATAAAATTATTAAAAATATATATGATATGAAAAAAGAAACAGACGAATTCTATTCTTAAAAACGTTTGTTTTGTTGTTTTGTCTGTTTAAAATAAGAAAATTTAGCCAAAATATAAGAATTAAGAAATGTTGTACTTTTTTAATAAACATTTTTGTATTTGCGTTGAAATTTTTATTTTTTCTGCATTCATGAGTCTCGTTATATCAAAATAGTTTTTCAAGATTTGAATATAAAGTGTATGGACAAAAAAACTAAACCCAACCAATCAATTTATAGAAAATAAGTAAATAGGGGTGAGCGTTCGATCGAGTCGAGTCAAAAAATTTCGAGTTATTCGAGTTGATGCGTAATAGTTTACAAATCAAATTTTATTTGAAATTTTTTTTATTCGAGTCAAGTTCGAGTCGATTGGAGTCGAGTTTTCGAGTTTCTATACAAATTTAATTGTAATTATTTATCATATTATAGTACAGTTTGATTCCAATTTAAACGACTTTCTCTAATCATATAAGAATGCATATATATTTCTTCATATTTTTTTAATATGTGGCATATATTTCTTCATATTTTTTTTATATCGGTATAAATATATCAGGAAAAATTGAGGGACTCGACTCAAATTTAAAAATCAATCATTAATTACTAAAAATTTCAAGTTATTCAAATTTCCATTTTACAACTCAAACTTTATTTGAAATTTTTCGAGTTGATTTTATGAAATTTTGAGTCGAGTCAAAACGAGTCGAGTTTTTTCGGCTCGAGTCAAGTCGAAAAATTCTTTTTTTTTTTCGAGTTGAGTTTTACTCACCCCTTTATGTAAATCCATTTTATAAAAGGCTTAACTCGGAAATAGGTGCTCAAACTATATACTTTTTCTAAGATAGGTGCCTAATATTTTTTTGCTGAAATAGGTGCCTAAAGTTTCATTCTATTAGTGTTTTAAGATAACACCATTAAAAAAATTGTCACTCAATCATAATTTAACACATGTCTTTATTTTGTTTTTTTATTTTTTATTATTAAAAACTAAAAAAAATCTAAAAATTCTTAAAATCTTTAAAAAAAATCTCAAAACCCTAAAACCTCAAAATCCTAAAATTGATGTTACTATCGCCGTCGATAGCCTCGCCGAATCCTATTGCCGTTGTCGTTTGAGGCCATCGCCCATTGCCCTCAACCACCCATCGACGATAATCAACGAGAAGCGTGCCAATTGAACGTCAAATGATTAGAGCCTTCCATGTTCATCGTTCGACATTCGATTGACACCCCTCCCGTCGGTTAACGATGATGGGGTTGGGAGAAATAGGCGGTGGTCGACGATGAAGGTGGTGTGTCCGACAAGGCTATCAGCGATGACAAGGACATTAATTTTGGGTTAAGGTTTTGGAGTTTTAGAGATTTTAAGACTATTTTGGAATTTTTGAAAATTTTGGAATACTGTTTAATTTATTTTATTTTCAGTATATTTTTTTAAAAATAAATCAAAACAAAAGTTGCGTATCAATTTAGGGTGATGGATTTTTTTAACAAAATAAAACTTTAACCGTATATTTCAGCCAAAAAAATATTAGACACCTATATAAAAAATGTATAATTTGAATACATATTTAAGCCTTTATAAAACGGGTTAGGCCTAGGAATTTAGACCTGTAGCCTCCTCAGCTCACTTTGGGTTAAGTACCAAACTATAAGTAAATTTTGTTTAGTAATTTAAAATAGTAATTAAACTTTTAAAAATTGTAAAATGATATTCAATTTTATGTTTTTGTTATAAATCGATAATTTGGATATTAAAGGCCATTAAGTATTTAAAATGGCCGTTATAAAACTTTGTATAATAACATATTTAATCATTTATATTTACTCATTCAATCAATTTAGTCTTAATTTAAAAAATATTAAATTTAGCCCTCAATATTTAAATTTTTTTTAATTTTGTCTTTAAATTTGGCCCTCAATATTCTTCCACATATTACACTATTACAGATTGCATACAAAATGGTCATTCTTTTGGCAATTATAATTAGTTACCACTTGGAAATGGTGACCCAAATTATTACTTGCACCCATATCCACCTAAAAGAACATAAACATTTCAGTTATCTTCAGCAAATCAGAGACTTTGGAATGCCATGCAAAGAAGACCTAAAGCCAAAATACAAGAACTAACAGCTCTCTTTTGTAGGTAGAGGCTACCATTTTATGGAAATAAAGAAGGTATAACAGCAGCAGCAGCTTGTAGCATGCAGGTGATAATTATAGCAGTTATATTGCAAAAAGTAATATAAATAAAATTGGGAACGCTGAAGGATTGGCAGTCAACAAATTGAAAAAAAAAAGTTGTATATTCAGCTGCTTCTCAAGCGCAACAAAAATTCACCATTACAGCCAAAGGGACATTGCCTTGGCAAGAAGAAAATAAATTATAAAGATCATAACACCTATATGATAATATCAGGTGTAAGGTGTAAACTGGATAAGCCAAAAAACCAAACCAAAGTTTCTCCAACCATTTGTAAATGAAAATGGGCAGCAACATCTACTTGACCATAAGGTTATAGGTATATATCTGTCCTCTCTCTCTCTCATTCATAAGCCTTTTCCCAATCATCTACAACCTCTGATGACTCTGTTTCAGTTAAAGTCCCATCCTGCAACCCAGCTGAAATTGAATTGGCAGCAGAATTTGAATCCATAATTGACATGGATTGAACCCCGGCCAGCTTTGAAGGATCTCCAGATCGAACCGCTGTAGAAGATGAGCTTACATCCGTTTCAGAGTTGAGAACACTCCAGCGGTTAATTGAAGCAGCAATTGGAGCATCCTTGCCTTTCCATGCAGAACCCGGATCTGAAGTGCCACCAGGAGACTCATCAGCACCCCAAGAATGTTCTCCCCAACCAAGCTCCTTCACCACAGCCTTCTTCCACGGATTTGCCTTTACAGCAGAACTAGACATTGTTCCTCCCCATGCATCATAAGCAGCTGATGCTCCACCACTCTGAACAAAGGTAGCAGCCCCTATATAAACTGTTCCATGATCCAATCTCCTCATAGCCGTTGCAGCTCGAGCAGGATCACTAAATACAGCCAATGCATTCTTGTCATTCAACCAAACAAGTTCACACTCCCCACCAAACCTCAACACCAATGCACTTATATCTGCTTCTCGGGGCAAATCTAGGAAAGAAACAACAAGCCTTGGATCCATGTCCACAAGGGGATCAAAAACAGGAGGATGTACTGCCCCAGTACCAGTCGACCCTTTACCCCCAATGATACGAGCTGGTGGTTTGGATTTGGGAGTAACATGAACCACAATAAAGCGCTTGGGCTCCCAACCAGCAGCACTAATAGCAAGCTTCCATCTTTCTGCTATTATCCTGACAGCGTCTCTCTTATCCTTCAGCATTGGGCAGAACACATGAACCTTCAGACGTGTTGTTCCTCTGTTCTTTCCAAGTACTAAAAACTTGCATCTCTCCTCCACAGCTAGAACCCACTTCGGATCACGCCTGTATAGGTCAAAAGTCAGCTCTGATGTGACCGGATTCTCACCAAAGTGAAGGGCGTCCAAGTTGGGGGGAGTGATATCAAACGCATCAGCAAGAACCCGTTTGCGCTCCAACTTAGCACATTCGTCATCACACATAAGTTTCCGTTGTCCAAGAGGAATCTTCTTGCCTGTTGACTCCACTGGTTGAAGGGGTACAGGCAATTTTTGGATAATACAAGCTTCAAAAACAGTATCAGCATTGAAACCACCAGCATCGCAAGGAACAGTTGCACTTAACCGACCACAAGAACACGTGATTGTAACACGAAAATCACACCTAACATCAGGACAGGGTGCAGAGGGATGACAAGGTGCAATACATGTATGCCTGCAGTCTCGCCGAGGTGCCCCGCATGTCTGCCCACAAGAGGCCCGAAAACCTGGTTCGGCTCCAGATGATGAGTCACATGGAGCCGGGTGACACGTTCTCCCACATGCATGTAACCCACACTGCCTGGTCTTGCCACAAAGCTTATTGCATCTGATATCTTTTGATCCACATGGAATATTCCTAAGAAGAACATGTCCCCCAATGCATTCCTTTGACACAGGAACAGAACAAGGTGGGCAATCTCCAAAATGGCAGCTGTGAGAAGATGCATGACCACAAGCCTGTGGAACCGAGCATGGAAGCTGACATGAAGGCAGTGGTGTACCACAAGGTAGTGGAGGAGGGATTGATGTTCTTCCGCAAGCACATGTCAAATCAGTGAAGATTGTTTCCAAGCATGGAGGGCAGTGACCACTGTGACAAAGAGATTCACAAGAATGTTGTCCACATCTCAGCTTCTTCCCACATGCCATTTGGCAAAAGTGTGGATCCCAATCGCCGGAGCGAAGATTATTAAAGTTTGAGAGAGGGCAACATCGCTCACTACATCGATGTCTGCCACAATTCTTCTTACACCCACAAGGCTTGTCGCACGTAAATCTTTCATTTTCAAGTGTTGTTTTGTAGCATTCCACCCTCCGAGAAGTTGATCCACAGAGGCATTTTTGGGTGACAAGAACCAGACAACGTGGACAACTCCCAGCATGACAGACTTGGTCACATCGGTGCACTTGACAAGGAAGGAACTTCGCACATATCTCTGAACAAGTTGGAATTGGGTCCAAACAACTTTGCCTTTGATCCTGCAAGCTTGTTTTACCACAGTGACAAGACTTGATCTTGCTTGGCATATACTCACAATCCCCGCAAGGACCAGGATGGCAAATTTCAGCACAGTAATGATTATTACATCTAAGCTTCTTCCCACACGTTGAATTACAAGAAAAAATGCCATCTTCTGCTTTCACTTTCCCCTTGACAACCATGTCACCACAGATGACAACTTCAACCTTTTTCTTGCAGAAACAAGGGGCATTAATTAGAACTTTGCAAGGATCACAAGCTCCAACATGGCAATTCCGTTCACAACGATGACGCTCACACTCGAGAAGTTTATCACACTGCTGACCACAAGTAAGAACCGACTTCCTATCAGAACATCTGGTGGTAATAACTTTCTTCCCACAAGGACACAAACGTGGCAGAGCAAATGCCTTACAAGGGGGACATGGACCAGGGTGACATTGCAAAACACAAACATGAGGACAAAGTTCATCCTTCATCACCCCATAACCAAGTCCTAGCTCCTTCTCAAGCGGCTTTCCACACGGCTCTCCACATGAATGTGGAGTCAAGTACAAATCGGAAGGAGGGTCAGCCCTCTTCCCACAAAAGCAAACATACCGAATCTCCTTAGAGGATGTGAACTGCACAGACTGACAGCCCGGGCAACGCCAATTAAAACCCTGATTCTTCTCGGCCACCAAATCAACAGAAGTGGGTGCCCTTGCCCATTTCTTGATACAATTGAGGTGAAAAATGGAGTAACAACTGGAGCAAGACCATATGGCGACTGACCTCCGTACCATATCATAACAAATCATACACTCAACGGTACTCTTTATAAGCTTATCCTGAATTTCCTGCACAAGCTGCGGCAAATTAGGATCGGTCTCCTTCCTCACAGCCACGTGATTCTCACCCCTTTCCCTTTGCCCATCTCTTCTATGGTTGGCGGGCCTCTTATCCTGAATTTCCTGCACAAGCTGCGGCAAATTAGGATCATTCTCCTTCCTCACCGCTACATGATTCTCACTCCTTTCCTTTTCCTTATCTCTCCTATGGTTGTTGGGCCGACCAGTTTGTCTATACCTATTATCATTTCGAGTTGAGGCCTGGTTGACATTAGGGGTAGAATTAGAGGCGGCTGCCGAGCTGCTTTCAACGACGGTGGTTGCAGATGAAGATCCTCTGGGAACCCATTCCTGACGAGTGCTCTGTGAAGGGTTTCTCGATCTATTTCGGCCTTGAAAGCTCATGCTTTTGTAGTTGGACGTCGACGAAGTTCGCAAACCCAGTTGAATTTTGGCGGATGAAGCAAAAGATTAAAGAAACTGAAACAGCGCCAAGTCAAACATATATCAATAACTCAACAATCCCTTGATTCGAAATGACAGACAGAGAGGCAAACGAATGCTTGAAATTGATTTTGAATTAAAAGAGAAAAAAAAAACAATCACTTATCCTAAAATCAATCAGAAAATAAATAAAAAACAAACAAAACCCAAATCTGGAATCATGAAAAGGAATCGGAAGAGACGAGATAAAAACGAAAGCACAGAAATGATACGTACCTGATCAGCGGAATAGAACCTTTTCCTGTTGTTTGTTTGTATAACAAGTGAAGGTCAGCCTTTCTCAGAAACCCAAATGGAACGGAGAGGTAGAAAAGGTGGGGAGGGAGAAGGGGAGTATATATAGGGAAGGATTGGCTTGGGGCTAAAGAAAATACGAGACTAAATCGTCACCATAGAAGCACCGAGTTAAAAAAATGACCATGTTTCAAGCTTCAAACATATGCTTACGGCTGGCAATGGCACCCTTGCTTCCACCTCAAGGGCTCAGCTCAACCGCCTTTATCTGACCAGCATCGACTGGGCCTGCGGCCTCACCTATGAAAATTTTGCCCTAACATGATGTCCAACAAATAAGTCAATTGTGGAACTTGTCCCATTTTATATCATACAAAAACTAAATATATTATACTAAAGAAAATATCCCGAGCACCGGCGGTAAAAACAATTTTTTTACAAAAGTTTCCAATTTTAAGGTTTAAGGACCTAATTTAGGACTTTAGGGTCTAGGAGTTTAAGTGTAGGGATTTAAAAATCATGATTTAAGGTTTAGAGATTAGGGTTTAGGTTTTAGGGTAACATAATTAGGGATTTAGGTTTTAGCCTATAAACTCTAAATTTTAACCCTAAACCCTAATTTCTAACCACACTCCTAAATTTAAAACTCCTAAACATTCAACCCTAAACAGAGTCCCTAGACCTTAAAACCGAAGCACTTGCGAAAACTTTTTGTTTCCACTGCCTATGCATGAAAAATTCTACAATGGGCGACACACACCACTGAACACCGCTAACGCAATACATTGCTGAACACTATTAATTTTTAATGACTTTTAAATGATTATTAAAAGTCTTAAAGGGTTGACATGTAATTAATCATATATTAAATAAAATTAAAAAAATTATTCCATAAATCATTCTCACCACTCAATCCATGGTCCTACCTAATTAAATAAAACCACATCATCTTTATTTTTCACATAATATTTTTTTATAAATTAAAATTTACAAATCATCATCTTCTTTTTCATACTTTATATATTAATTTTAATATGTTAATGAATAAAATCCTTAAAATAACAAAAAAAAAAGTAACAAAAAAACTTAACTCACGGATCAAGAGAGACAAAAATAAAATAATTAATTTTAATAGGTTAAAAATTCTAAAATTAACATATTCCTTTGAATTACGAAACTTCCTTTAGTCATCAATTAGAATCTTACGATTTTCAAAGCTTTCTCACCCCATAAATTGTACCCCGTCTTACTAACCATTCCTCTGAAATAACCCAAGCTTTCTTCCCACTAAATTTTCTGAGGAAATAGTCGAAATGGGCAGCAATGGAATAGTCGAGAAACGAGAGATCGCCATTCCCGGTTTCGGTTCTATCAAAGACGTTCCAATCGATATCAAATGTGATAAAGGCGATCGTACCCGGTTTGGGTTGACAATTAAAGTTTAATTAATTTATTCGCAGTTTAAATGAATATGTTAATTTTAGGGTTTTAATAAATTAAAATTAATTATTTTATTTTTGTTACTTTTGATTCATGGATTAAGTTTTTTTTGGGTGTTTTTGTTTATTTTATGAATTTTATTTATTAACTTTTAGAATTAATATATGTGGTACGAGGAAGAAGATGATGATTTATAAATTTTAATTTATAAGAAAATATTATATAGAAAATAAAGATGATATGGTTTTATTTAATTGGGTAGGACTATGGATGGATTAGTAAGAATGATTTATGGAATAATTTCTTTTAATTTTGTTTTGAAATATGATTAATCGCATGTCAAGCCTTTGAGGTTTTTAAAAATTATTTAAAATTCATTAAAAAAATTAATGGTGTTCAACGGTGTATTGCGTTAGTGGTGTTCAGCAGTGTGCATCGCCCATTCTAGACTCATCCGCCTATGCATGGAATAATTACCCATAATATGAACATTAAAATATATGTTAATTTTTTTTATATTTAAAAGTTTAATAATTGGAAAATATATAATGATAGTAAAAGAAATATATATAATTATCAAATATTACGAAAAATAATATGAATGAGCATAAATGGGCTTGGGCTATTAATCATTTAGTTGGTATTGAAATTACATGTATCTCAAATTAAATATGTTTAACAAATTTAATATATGTATCTCAAATAAAGGAACATAAGATGCATTATACACATGTACGAATAGGGATGGACATTTAACCAGACCCGGTCTGATCGGGTCGGTTTTTTATTAAAAAAAATCTGTTCGATTTGGTTTGGGTCGGATTTTTTTTAAGGGTAAAGTCGGGTTGAGTTCGGGTTTAGGGTGGGTGAAAAAAATCCGACCGACCCAGGACTAATAGTGTAATTTTTCCTTATATTTTTTAGGAATATTTGTAATAATACTCTCTTTATAGATATTTTTATAATTAGGTCCTTAAAATTGATTTTTTTATTTATAATTTGGTCTTTAAAATTATTATTTTTTACAATTAGGTCCCTAAAATTATTTTTTTACAATTAAGTCCCTAAAATTGATTTTTTAATAGGTCGGTATGATTTTTTTAAAGAATATGGTCAGGTCGGGTCGAATTCGGGTTTGGGATAGTTATTTTTGGGTGGGTCAAAAACCCGACCTGTGCCCATCCCTAAGTACGGAGTCAGGATTTGGGGTTGGGGTGAAATATAAATATTTGAAAGTGAGTTGACAAATTCATAAATAAACTAATTTTTTTAAAAATTATATAGGAGGACAAAGGTGAAAAAAATTAAAGGGTGGGGGGCAATTGCCCCCTCCCCACCCCGTAAAGCTTCGTCATTGATTATACAAGTGTGCCTATTTCGTAACTTGTGTTCAGTCTAGATATAAGGACAAAGAATATAATACATGAAAGGTTAATCATATAGAGGTTATGTCGAATTATGATTTCTTGTGACTTGGGTAATAATGATGCATTTGCTAGATGCTACTCATTGTTTATAATATTCAAATTGTTATAATGTTACTATTAATATTAAAAAAACCTACAAATGTCACGCTCTATGGTTGGAAGGAACAGTTTTATAGTACAAGCTTGTTGTACGCAACAAATATAAATTTTAATAAGATTTACATTCCAAAATTACTATATTAATTAATGTAAAAAAATTGATTATTAAAATACAACAGTATATTCTTTTAGAAATAATATCACTATTTTAACACTTCTTATAATTTTCGGTGAAACAAAATGCATGAAAATAATATTCTTTTAGAAAGAATATTACCAATTTTAGTGTCTTCCACGTGTAAGATATGAAATTAATTTCAAATTCCTTACTAATGAAGATAGTATTCCAAAATTTATAAGGCCTATAAATAAAAGAAGAAATTATATCATGTGTCCTTCCCACTATGTCATTCATGAGACTAACTAATAAAATACATTAATTTTGTTAATTTTCTTATGTCATCTTTTTACCAAGCGAAGATTCACTTAGTAAAAACTGTTTTTAAATTTCATTTACAGTAAATATGAGTAAAGATTCACTTGGTAAAAAGATGATATAAAAAATAATAAAATGAATGCATTTTATTAGTTGATCTCATAGATGACGTGGTAAGAATGACCTATAATATAATTTCTCAAATAAGTGTGTTAGGTCCAGCTGTCTCACACATATTATTAAATAAAAATTCTCTGAAATTTACATTCTTCATTTGTAACCAACTGGACTGCTTAGAGACCTAGACAATTATTGTGGCTAGATCAACATCACATCGTGAATGAAACCTTGTATACAACAACTCACCTACCTTTCCAGAAGAGAAAGGTAATTTTTCAATCCTACATTCATTCGTTTTGTTCTTCGTCTGTAGCGATGTCTTTTTTTATCGCTAAATAAAAACGTGAATTTTTGAAAGGTGTTTGTGAAAGGGTGGGGTTTTAAAAGAAACCGCATTTTAAAAAAATTGGAGTCGCCACCGGCCACTTAGATAGGCCGGACACCATAAAACCAGAGATTCAAAAAGATTGGGTTCGGGAGTCGGTTACGGATGGGGAAAGATTTAGCACCCCCACACCGCCCAAAATTGGTACTTTAATAATTACTGCTTTATTAATATTGGATTTTCCGGATTAAAGTGACGATTAGTTTAAAATTCGGTTATAATTGCGAATAAATTTTAAGGGCCCCGTTATCCGAGGGTAAATGCCCAACCACTATCACTACGCCTGATACTGGCCCCGTTTACGCTCAGATAAAAGGGCACCGCATTAACAAGTTATAAATCATATGCAATCTTAGTGGCAAAAATATAAAACATGGCAAAATATTTAAATGTAATAAATATTGACATAACAGAATACTAATCTAACATAAATGATATTCTAGACTAAAACGTGCATATATACATATTATTCTAAATAATAGATAAAAACAACTTTAACAAGTCAGAATAACAATGCAGGAAAAATTACGTATATAGACGAACAAATATTTCAAAAAGACATACATGCTAGTAATAAAACATATTTCAACATATATGGAACAATATATTATACATAAAAGAAGACACACTAACACGTAACCTAAAAGCCAAGAAAACATACAATACGTACAAAAATACAAGAACAATGCCGTTTACGAGTCAAATAGAACATAACATGCTTTAATACGAATAACCGGATAAAAAATACATGACTATTATAAGCTTAACACACATATACATATAAACATAAAATGCAAGTCATATACGAGGGACATAAAATAAAATAATAAAATATCAACATATACGATTATAATACGAACATGAATATTTACAAAGAATACATGACTGAAATGAAAGAAAAATAAAAGTCAGTGGCAGAAATTAAAGAACAATAATATGTAATTTAGGGATGAAATTGCGAAACAAACAAAACCTAAAAGGATCAAAACTGTAATTAGACCAAGGCGGACCCAAAATGAAAAGTTCAAAAAACGCGGGATGACTAAAGGCGTAATTTTACCATTTGAAAACCGATTCGGTGTAATTTAGGGACTGGATTACAAGATTTTTGAAATATCGGGGACTGGGATTGTAATTATACCATGCGGCAAGACAAAAACGAAAATATTGAAAAACGGTGGGATTAAGTGTGTAATTTACCCATTTAGCAAAATAATAATAACTATAAAGCCCCTTTTTAGGCCGAATTCAGATTTTCAGCCATTTGTTTCATTTTTTTCGATTTTGCAAGAACCATCTGTTCTTCATTCTCTCTCAACTATCCCATGAAACCAGAATCCGCGCCGCCGTATTCTCTCCGTCGCCGCCGCTAACCTAACGCGTGGTGAACCTCCAAAACACACCAAAATAACCCCTTTTTTTATCCTCAACATGAATCCGTGGTTGGATTGGAGGATACACCCTTATTTGCCCTAGATCTAGAAAAAATACGGCGAAAAAAATATTTTTAAACCAAAACAAAACTATTAGGGTCTTCCTCCCTTTAGTTCACCATATCAGGCTTGGAGAAGCCGAAAGGCTTATCACTAAGGAAGGGAAGACCCACAAACAGCGATGGTAAGACGACTCTCTTCTTTTTGTTTCTGTTTTCTTCTTTCATATATGCATGCAAAAAAATAAAAAAAAAGAAACGAGTATTTACCACTGGACTTTTCTTTTGATTCACTTGAATGTTTACAACTTTCAGTTTTTTTTGTATTACAAGATCTCTGTTACCACTTTCCTTTTTTTTTGTTACCCCTCTGTTATCCTTTTTTTCATTACAAAAGTCATCGTTTCATATATATCATTGTCTTTGTTTTGGTGCAAGTTGCATCTTGCTTTTTCAGATCTGAACTGACAATTTTTGCTTGTTGTCTTGGGCATGTTCTGAACGGGGGTTGAATATCGGCATGGTGGCGGTATGGGTGTTCTGCCAGCGGCCAGACGCGTTCTCGGCTGTTAGATCAGATCTGATCTAACGGTCGAGATGGCTTGAAGGACGAACGGCCTGGATGAAGCCTCGATTTGATGAGACGGCTCCAGATCTTGACATGTGGAGCTCCGCAGTCGAGGAGTCAGAACGCGTGGATCTTACGCGCGCGTGGGATATTAAAGCGTCGCGCGTGGACCACCACACGCGCGCGTGGCACTCGAGCGGTCCATACGCGTGAAACACGCGGCCGGGCGATATTTTTGACTTCTTGGTTGTATCGTGGCCGTTGGATCAGATCTTGATCCAACGCCCACGCTACCCCGCACACCATAATTGTAATTAGATAAGATTTGGGTTTGGGCCAACCGGGCCTTGTAATTTGTTTGTAATTGGACTTGGACTTCATTTTTATTTGGGTTTAATATATTTAATTTTTTGATTTCATTTTATCAGCCCAATTATGTTAATAATAATATAATTAGTATTATAATAGCAATACACATACATACGAAAAACGTATGCTTATATTATACAAACATTAATTAATATAACATTCTAGCATACGACGTATAATCATACATATAATTAACATAACATCTATATATTAATCAAATACGCTCATACTCTAGATACATACATGATACACATACATCATTAATACGTATACATACATAGCTTATAATATACATGCACACACCACCTTATATTTATATTAGTAACATTCATATATAATAAATATACATGCAATATGTATTTACAAATGAAAATGAGTGATTCTGATTTGCCCCTCTTTGCTTGTTCTCATGGAATGGGAAGCAAAGCAAAGATTCATAAGCACTCATTTTTATCGACTTCCTGTTTGTAGCTTTGGAAAAACGTGTTCTTTTGGATATCTCCGCTCTTCCTTGGCTGAATCTTCAGGCTCGTAAGTTCTTCCTATATAGAGCTTCGTCACCTTCCGATCTTGGAGCTACAGGCTCTTCCTATATAGAACCCTTAGCTCTGAAACCCCGAATTATGAGTCATTCCTTTCACTTTGAGACAGTAAAGCTTGGAGTCCTTCCTATATAGAACTTTTCGCCTTCAACGCTGGTTTCTCCTATATAAAACCTTTTGCGCCGCTGATGGATTCTTCCGATCGGGGGTTCCTCCTATATAGAACTGCTAGTCTTCAAATCCTCGGAGCCGTCGGTCCTTCCTATATAGAACTTTTTGGCGTCTGAAATCTCAGAGCTACTGGGTTCTTCCTATATAGAACCTTTCATTCTAAGACGGTGAAGATCGAGTCTTTCCTATATAAGACTCTTCGCTTTCGACACAAAAGGTTTCCTATATAACCTTGTGTCATAGGTGAATTCCTTCGACTGAGAGTTCTTTTTGAGATTCTGGATTTAGGGTTCTCCCTCTATGGAACCTTTCATTGGGGCTTGAAAATGCAGGTTCCTTTTTTTTTCGAGGCTGTTGCCATTTTTGGACCTACGCTACTAAGACTGTCGCATCATGCCTGAATGACTTACTGATGGCCCGAAGGACTTAACATCGTGCCCGAAGGACTTACCGATGACCCGAAGGATTTAATATCTGGATCTGACGCCGATATGGCTGTTGTTCTATGGGGACTCACGCTGATATGCTGGCACATCATGCCCGAAGGACTTACTGATGGCCCGAAGGACTTATCATCATGCTCGAAAGACTTACTGATGGCCCGAAAGACTTAACATCGTGCCCGAAGGACTTACCGATGACCCGAAGGATTTAATATCTGGATCTGACGCCGATATGGCTGTTGTTCTATGGGGACTCACGCTGATATGCTGCCACATCATGCCCGAAGGACTTATCATCATGCTCGAAAGACTTACTGATGGCCCGAAGGACTTATCATCATGCTCGAAAGACTTACTGATGACCCGAAGGATTTAATATCTGGATCTGACGCCGACATGGCTATTGTTCTATGGGGACTCACGCTGATATGCTGCCACATCATGCCCGAAGGACTTACTGATGGCCCGAATGACTTATCATCATGCTCGAAAGACTTACTGATGGCCCGAAGGACTTATCATCATGCTCGAAAGACTTACTGATGACCCGAAGGATTTAATATCTGGATCTGACGCCGACATGGCTGTTGTTCTATGGGGACTCACGCTGATATGCTGCCACATCATGCCCGAAGGACTTACTGATGGCCCGAAGGACTTATCATCATGCTCGAAAGACTTACTGATGGCCCGAAGGATTTAATATCTGGATCTGACGCCGACATGGCTGTGGTTCTTTCGGGACTTTAGTAATTTCTTCGATAATTCTTCAAATAACTGTTTAGGAACAAGCAAAATTGACATGCCCCTATCTATATGATGCACGTAATGTTATGCTTTCTTTCTCTTTTTTTCTTTTTTCTTTGTTAATCTTATGTCCTGAAAAGTCATTCTTTTGATTTCTCTATTTCCTTTCCTTTTGCTGTATGCTTAATTTTGATTTTCATTTCTGTCAAATTTTACTCAATGGGCATCTGCTCTTGTTCTTTTGCACGAGCACCCTCCTTTCTTCACCAACAAACATTATATCATGCGTGTGCAGAGATTCTTACTATTCTTTCTGTTCTGCATTGCTCCATTCGATCGTGCTCAGCTATCTTCCAGTTCTTTTGACCCAACATTCTGAGTATTTGTTAATTTCATCATCGGGGTGAGCGAAATGCTTCTTAACCTCAATCTTCTTGTTGCCTCTTGACGGACACCATTCATCGATCTCTGTGCTTTAATTCTTTGGAGACTCAATGTTTACTTTTTTACCGTTCCCTCACTTTGTAAGCTCATTCTTGTCCTGTTTCGTCCTTTATTTTCTTGAACCAAACAAGGCATCGTGGCTGGAATTCGCTTCTTGTTCTTGAGCTGCCTGACACCTATACCTCTGTTATTCTATGCATTGTGAGGTCATTTCTGTTTAGGGGCTTCAATAGTATCCGCCTCCTTGTGTTATGGATCCTACTCCTGAAGTAATACATGGAAATTTTTGTTGCTTTAACTTGTCAATTTGCTGATTGGTGTTCCACTGAAGGGTATCATTTAGATTAACATACAAGATTTTGAAAACATAGCATAGGAGCTCTAGATATCATGTGCAAGAGTGGCTTAGATTCAACCACATGGTAATTCAAAGATGTGAAGTCTTCCCTGGTGACTCGGTTCATCCTCATGATTACCGCATTGCTGCAGAGTACTACTCTTTCTCAATTCTCATTATCTACTCCGCCCCCAAAAGGGTAGGCTTGTATAACCACTTGAGCGCATAAATATTACTCTAGGAATAGAGTTCTGGGTGGTGCGAGTCTTAATTTTTCCCATGATATCGCCTATTTTCTTTCTTTTCTTTTTTCCTTTTTTTATTTTTATCATTATTTGAGGAAATCAATTCGTCACAGTCCTTTGTCTTGAGGACAACGATGGAGCAAACAACACTGCCCCAAGTTACTCGGCATAGTCACGATTTGAAAATATTACCATCACTCATGAAGCTAAGGTTTCTTGAATTGGATGATGTATCTCCACCCTATCGCTTCAAATGAGTGCCCTAAAATTTCCATACTCTTATCCGAACAAGCCTATTACTGGGTTTGAACATAGGAGTACTTTTTATTATTATTTTTCCTTTTTATTTTCATTTCTTTTTTTTTTCTTTTTCTCTTCTTTTTTTGTTTTATTTCTTCTTTACTACCTAGAAGATTATGCCTAGAGTTTCAATTTCAAGCAACTCTACATGGTTGACATTTAGAGCTTTTTTGTCCTTGAATATCATCGAAAGAGTAATAATCTCGCTTTTGACTGAGAGTCCGGTGGGGAAGATCACACATCATCGTTGTCACCACGACATCTATCTAATGTCACATCTTGCAATTGATATCTAGTGTCCTACAACGGCGAGAAAATATCTATGTGCTTTCAAAAACATTATATGTTAAGCGAAATGTGTTCTTTATTGAAAATAAAAATCAACAAACATGCCCCATCACAAAAGATCTTTGCCACATGGGGGCCACATAGAGTTGATCCCTTGTATTACTTCAGGAAGATATTTAATGTAGAGACATCTATGGCTTCTTCAGCACTATGTAGATTTGCTTCTCATCATTGGTCTTCCACTGCTTGATCAGCTCTTGCGTCGTGGTTCCATCATTGACCAGCTTCTTGATTTCCTCCAAGTAAAGGTCTACATTTTCTCGGTGGGATGCCCGTGTGCCCCATATGGAATTCGCATGTGCTACTCGAGTCAAAACTATGGGCATACAGATCAGGTGCAATCTTCATCGGCCTAGGAACAAGATAATGACCCCCTACCAGATGAGGCCAAATGTCTGAGATAGATGTTCCAAACACTTCCAAATTTGCGCTCGTCCGAGGAATTTTCCTTGATGCCCCCGATTTGTCAGTCTGTCTCCTTCTATTACGGCCACGCGAACCTTGGAGATGACACTCATTTACCTCTCCATCTTTATCTATCTTATCTTCGATTTGGTCCTTAGACTTAGACCCCAATTTTCCTTCTTTGACCGCGTATTCTATTCTTTCTCCAATCGTCATGAAATCTTCGAATCCGTTTCTCGATTTCTCTAACATCACATCGAAGAAGGGAGAGGGAAGCGTTGCATGAAATAGGGGAGTCAACTCTTCTTCCACTATAGGGGGCTGGACTTGGGTCGCCAGACATCGCCACCTTAATGCATATTCCCTGAAGCTTTCATTTGGCCTCATTTTTCTCATTCAAGAAAGCGTCGATTGTGGTGCTAAATCTAAAGCATATTTGTATTGATCCAAGAAGGCATTAGCGAGGTCACCCCATGATCTAACTTGGTTTCTGTTCAAACGGTTATACCACACTGCTGCTGGTCCCGTCAGGCTATCATGTAAATGGTGGATCAACAATTCTTCGTTCTTCATGTATCCTTCCATTTTTCTACAAAACATGGTTAAGTGAATCTTGGGCATTTGGTTCCGTCATATCGCAAAACCGGGAACCTTGAAATCTGGAGGAATGACCAAATCGGGACTAGGCAGAGTTCACTCGTATTGAAAACATTTATCTTCTCTTTCTTCTTAAGCTCTTTCTCGATTTTTTCTTCTAACTGGTCAAGCCTCGACTCTTCAATTCGTTCTATTTTCCGATTAATTCTGCCATCGAACCCCAGGTATTAAATGATGAAGTTCCATGCAATGATAAAACAATGCAAAGAACGTGATGCAAATGCAATGCATGAATGCAATAAAGCATTGATTCCGCAAGTGATTTGTCCCTATAGGACATCTTTCATTCAGACCAAGAGGTTTCATTACATCCGGTATTAGGGTTTTACAGATAGCGGTGAGCCCTGGCACCTAATGTCTTGACCTCGTTCAACAGTCCTGTTAGCTTTCCTTCGCGGTCCAATGCTGGATCCATATTCTGGCTGCATCGGCGCTGCTGCATCGGCTAAATCTGCTACATGTTGAGCTACTTGTCGGGCTTGAGTCGTAACTATCTTCATGTCCCGGTCTTTCTCCTGTATTGTTTGCTCAGCCTTTTGTAGCTTAACGGTCATTGCCCCAGCACGGATCTCACTGGTATGTAAAGTAGTCTCGAGCCCCACTATCTGTTCTTTGAGTGATGCGTTTTCTATTTGGAAGGTTTGTGATTCATTCCTTTCCTGCTGCAGACTTGATTTCAGGATATCTTCCATGGCCAGACTGCTTTCCAACTCATTTTGGAGAAAGTCGCGTTGGCCTTCAGCTTCTTCCAGCTTCTTTGATAATGATATGACTTTATTCTTACTATTCTTGCATTTCTGCTTCCAGCGTTCTGAACTGTTCCTTAGCTGAATCACACCATTAACCCACTCTTCCGCGGTGTCACCCAGACCAAAACTCTTAAATTCAAAGTGCAGCTTTTGGTACTCGTCTTGTACATTCTTTGATTTCATGCTAAGATTATGCCTCTCATGCTCGAGCTGGTCGCGCTTGTGTGCAAGTTCATCTTCTGAGACGCTTTTATTATTGACTCCTAACTTTATCCCGCTTGAGTGACCCACTTCTGTGTTATCCGAACCCTGGGCTCGGTATTGACCTTCCTTCGACTTTGCCCCTCGGGCAACGGCTGGCTGGCCGAAGAATCGGGGTTGTCCGTCTTCGAAATCTAAAATTCTCATTCTGATAAGATCTTGAACTCTGTCCTTCAGGGCCCTACAATTTTCAGTGTGATGACTCGAATCGCCTATGTAGTAGCTGCACCGGACACGACTGTTGTAATCTTTCGGATAATGAGGTTTTCTTGGTACAGACTTCATCGGTATGATAAGGTTCCTTTCGACAAGCAACGGAAGTAACTCGGTGTATCTCATGAGTATTGGATAATGTCTTCTGATGTCATTAGATTCTTGAACTTCCCCTGGTTTTGCCTCTGTTCCCTGGGTATCTTCCCCAGATGTGATACTTGTCTGCTTCTTGAGATTGATCACAAAGGGATTCGATTTGTCATATTTAATAGTGTTATCTATTTTGACATTCTGACCATTTTGTTCCAAATTCTGCTCCCCGACCGAATCTTTTCTGAGTTCGACATGCTGCTTGCCTTTCATCATGGCATTCATCTGGTCCATCATCTTGGACATCTGCTTCTTTAGTTCTTGTATTTCATCTTGCTTATCACTAGGATTGACACTGCTTACCGAATCTATTCTGGTGTCCTTGAATGATTCTTCTTCGGCTGTCACTGTCCTAGTCTTGGGATGGAACTCTGGAATTGGACCCCCTTCCTTCAGGTCAAGGAACCTTTGGTCCATCATGAACAATCTTCTATTATGGGAGAAATCACTCGGGAATCAATGCCCCTGTGTAATGCGAATGCGATGATATGCAAAAACAAAGCAAAAGAAAACAAGTCAGTACTGGACAAAAATGATAAGTACGTAATAAAAGGGCAAATTAAATGCGATAAGCAAACAAGACAATCCTATTTACATTCCATCTAAGACATCTAGGTTATCCGCATGGCTCTAACAGGGTGGGTTTCTATGTGTTCTCTACATGCAGTTTTTGTTCTAAGAGGTACCCGAATTGTCCTCGCTGTCCTCTACTAAGAGTTGCAAGGCCCCCGATCATCACCCATTATAGGCTCCTTTCAACCGAGTTCAATTCAGAGGGACCCATTCGCTTATGCCCGTACGAAGGAACGATATCCTTACGAAAGCATAAGGTACTCGAGCCCCGAAGGTACTTGCTAGGCCCATACGGGAGAACGATATCTCCACGAAAGCATTAGCGTTTCCCCCCACTTAAAAAGACGGGTTTATATGCCATATTTTAAATGCGTTAAAATAAACGCGCAATTATGACCGAATGTTAATTTAATAGTCACTTTAATCCGGAACTTCCAATATTAGTAAAGCGGTAATTATTTTAAAAGCTTGACTCTCATTTGTTTTTTTTTTAAAACAAAAATGATGTCCCCAGCGGAGTCGCCATCTGTAGCGATGTCTTTTTTTATCGCTAAATAAAAACGTGGATTTTTGAAAGGTGTTTGAAGAGGTGTTTGTGAAAGGGTGGGGTTTTAAAAGAAATCGCATTTTAAAAAAATTGGAGTCGCCACCGGCCACTTAGGTAGGCCGGACACCATAAAACCAGAGATTCAAAAAGATTGGGTTCAGGAGTCGGTTACGGATGGGGAAGGATTAGCACCCCCACACCGCCCAAAATTGGTACTTTAATAATTACTGCTTTATTAATATTGGATTTTTCGGATTAAAGTGACGATTAGTTTAAAATTCGGTTATAATTGCGAATAAATTTTAAGGGCCCCGTTATCCGAGGGTAAACGCCCAACCACTATCACTACGCCTAATACTGGCCCCGTTTACGCTCGGATAAAAGGGCACCGCATTAACAAGTTATAAATCATATGCAATCTTAGTGGCAAAAATATAAAACATGGCAAAATATTTAAATGTAATAAATATTGACATAACAGAATACTAATCTAACATAAATGATATTCTAGACTAAAACGTGCATATATACATATTATTCTAAATAATAGATAAAAACAACTTTAACAAGTCAGAATAACAATGCAGGAAAAATTACGTATATAGACGAACAAATATTTCAAAAAGACATACATGCTAGTAATAAAACATATTTCAACATATATGGAACAATATATTATACATAAAAGAAGACACACTAACACGTAACCTAAAAGCCAAGAAAACATACAATACGTACAAAAATACAAGAACAATGCCGTTATTGAGTCAAATAGAACATAACATGCTTTAATACGAATAACCGGATAAAAAATACATGACTATTATAAGCTTAACACACATATACATATAAACATAAAATACAAGTCATATACGAGGGACATAAAATAAAATAATAGAATATCAACATATACGATTATAATACGAACATGAATATTTACAAAGAATACAGAGATGAAATGAAAGAAAAATAAAAGTCAGTGGCAGAAATTAAAGAACAATAATATGTAATTTAGGGACGAAATTGCGAAACAAACAAAACCTAAAAGGATCAAAACTGTAATTAGACCAAGGGGCAGACCCAAAATGAAAAGTTCAAAAACACGGGATGACTAAAGGCGTAATTTTACCATTTGAAAACTGATTCGGTGTAATTTAGGGACTGGATTACAAGATTTTGAAATATCAGGGGGACTGGGATTGTAATTATACCATGCGGCAAGACAAAAACGAAAATATTGAAAATGCGGTGGGATTAAGTGTGTAATTTACCCATTTAGCAAAATAATAATAACTATAAAAGCCCCCTTTTTAGGCCGAAATCAGATTTTCAGCCATTTGTTTCATTTTTCTGATTTTGCAAGAACCATCTGTTCTTCATTCTCTCTCAACTATCCCATGAAACCCAGAATTCGGCGGCCGGCCGCCGTATTCTCCATCGCCGGCCGCCGCTAACCGGCGCCGGTGAACCTCCAAAACACACCAAAATAACCCTCTTTTTATCCTCAACATGAATCAGTGGTTGGATTCAGAGGATACACCCTTATTTGCCCTAGATCTAGAAAATACGAAGCGAAAAAAATATTTTTTAAACCAAAACAAAACTACCAGGGGTCTTCCCCTCCCTTTAGTTCACCATATCAGGCTTGGAGAAGCCGAAAGGCTTATCACTGAGGAAGGGAAGACCCACAAACAGCGATGGTAAGACGACTCTCTTCTTTTTGTTTCTGTTTTCTTCTTTCGTATATGCATGCAAAAAAATAAAAAAAAAAGAAACGAGTATTTACCACTGGACTTTTCTTTTGATTCACTTGAATGTTTACAACTTTCAGTTTTTTTTTGTATTACAAGATCTCTGTTACCACTTTCCTTTTTTTTTTGTTACCCCTCTATTATCCTTTTTTTCATTACAAAAGTCCTCGTTTCATATATATCATTGTCTTTGTTTTGGTGCAAGTTGCATCTTGCTTTTTCAGATCTGAACTGACAATTTTTGCTTGTTGTCTTGGGCATGTTCTGAACGGGGGTTGAATATCGGCATGTTGGCGGTATGGGTGTTCTGCCAGCGGCCAGACGCGTTCTCGGCTGTTAGATCAGATCTGATCTAACGGTCGAGATGGCTTGAAGGACGAACGGCCTGGATGAAGCCTCGATTTGATGAGACGGCTCCAGATCTTGACATGTGGAGCTCCGCAGTCGAGGAGTCAGAACGCGTGGATCTTACGCGCGCGTGGGATATTAAAGCGTCCACGCGTGGACCACACGCGCGCGTGGCACTCGAACGGTCCATACGTGTGGAACACGCGGCTGGCAGATATTTTTGACTTCTTGGTTGTATCGTGGCCGTTGGATCAGATCTTGATCCAACGGCCCACAGTTACCTGCACACCATAATTGTAATTAGATAAGATTTGGGTTTGGGCCAACCGGGCCTTGTAATTTGTTTGTAATTGGACTTGGACTTCATTTTTATTTGGGTTTAATATATTTAATTTTTTGATTTCATTTTATCAGCCCAATTATGTTAATAATAATATAATTAGTATTATAATAGCAATACACATACATACGAAAACGTATGCTTATATTATACAAACATTAATTAATATAACATTCTAGCATACGTACGTATAATCATACATATAATTAACATAACATCTATATATTAATCAAATACGCTCATACTCTAGATACATACATGATACACATACATCATTAATACGTATACATACATAGCTTATAATATACATGCACACACCACCTTATATTTATATTAGTAACATTCATATATAATAAATATACATGCAATATGTATTTACAAATGAAAATGAGTGATTACAGTACATAATCCTCGATAATATTTGTCATATTAATTTTTTCACTGTGTCATATGTCGTTTCTCAACACTAAACACTCTCTCTGTTGTTTATTTCAATTGTGAGTTGATTCTTACTTTTCTTCTCTACGCGATGTTAATTGCCTGAGATTAGGTTTAAAGTGTGAATTAAAGCAAAAGTGATACCACAGAATTTACGACACTTTGCTGAAATTTTATGCATCATCAAGAGAATATAGATATTGTACTCTCTATTAGGGTTGGGCGTTCTATCGAGTGGAGTCAAAAAAATTTGAGTTATTCGAGTTTGCAAGTCCTATTTTACGATTCAAATTTTATTTTGAAATTTTTTCGAATCGAGTCGAATTTTTAAGTTTATGTACAAATTTAATTGTACACACACACACACACACATATATATATATATATGCATATACTTAGGGTTGGGCAGTATACATAGTAATTCCAATTTTAATGGTTTTCTATATACATATACGATATGCATATATATATTTTCATATTTTCACATGGATATACATAATAAATCATACAAAATTGACAGACTCGACTCGAATATGAAAACCGATAAACTAATTACTAAAAATTTTGAGTTATTCGAATTTTTATTTCATAACTCAAACTTTATTTGAATTTTTTTCGAGTCGAGTCAAGTTTGTGAACTTACGAGTCAAATTAAAACGAGTTAGTTTTTTCCGCTTCGAGTCGATTCGAGGTTTGTCCCACCCCAACTCTCTAGTGTAGAAATAGTGTGGTGGACATAGTACGAAGGTTTACATTTGTATCAACTACCAATGTTGTATGTGGTCCTGTAGCTGTAGTACAGCTTCAAATGATACTATGAATCATCAATTTCGGGTTGGTGCAGACACTAATGCTACATAACAACATGGTTAGGAGAAGAGTACAATCACGAGACCGATTTAGCAACGGAGGACAACATGTCATACGAGGTATGTTCCGTTCTTTGGAGGATCATATCACGTATCCTAACTCGATATAATACCGAAGATGAAGAATCCAAGTAACCTAACACATTCTGTCTTTTTTTTTTACATTTTTGTACTGCTGTAAAATACTAGCAATTACTGGAGCTAGGAGACAAGATTGGTTGTGTGAGCACCGGATTGAAAGAGGATGAGATAAGTAGATGCATAAGTAAAATTAAGGGACCAATGCATGTGGATAACAAGTGCAGCATTTTTGTCAGGTGAGTTTTTCCTTTTCCGGACGAACCCTTTCTCCCTCTCGATCATGAACGATTCCCGTATGAACCGATTCTTCGGTACGTATATAGGAGGAATACGAAGCGGATGAAGAGATGAGGAAGCTTTACTGTGGACACGGTTATCACATCCGATGTATACAGTGATGGCTGCTGCAGAAGAACGCTTGCCCTGTTTGTATGACCCAGGCAACGCCTCGATGCTAGTAGCCATAGATTCATATTGTTGGCTTTTCATTCTGAAAAAATGGGCTATTTGGTTATTGTTTATATGGATGAAAACTTGAAACTTTGCCCGAGATCAAATACCATGACGGTGTGCTTGTGTTGCTTTCAATCTGATGTATAAAAGTAGGCTTAATTTAGAATACCATAAAAACTAAATACTAAAATGAGAGAAAAAATGTAATTTAGAATCTAAATCGTAAATTAAGCCATAAATATGTAAAGGTGTCGACGTGTCATGATCGGGAAAATTAAGTCACATATGATACGAAGAAATGTCAGTCTTAGGGGTGTAAACGAGCCGAGTAGTGCTTAGCTCGACTCGGCTCGGCTCATTAAGAACTTGAGCTCGAATCGAGTTTAGTAGTGCTGAACTCAACTTGGCTCGTTAAGAATATGAGCCAAGTTCGAGCTCGAGTCCAATCGAGTCAATTATTGACCGGACTTTGATCGAGTCGGACTTAAGTAGCTCGTGATTTGTCTCGTCCCATCTCCATCCTTAATAATAATAATAATAATAATAATAATAATAATAATAATTGTTATGTGGATTTATTCAACAACAACAATAGTATTATTATTAACCAACTTATGTTATAGTTAGGGTGCTTATTGAGTTGAGCAGCTCGCAAACAGCTCGAGATTGACTCGGTCAAAAATCGATTAATGTTCGACTCGAGATCTTACCGAGTCAAGTTGAGCAAGGTCTAACTATACTCGATAAGTTCGCGAGCAAACAACTCGAGATCGACTCGGTCAAAACTCGATTAATGTTCGACTCGAGATCTTACCGAATCAAGTCGAGTAAGGTCTAACTCGACTCGATAAGTTCACGAGCAACTCGTTATTTTTTATATAATTTTTAATTATATTTTGGTGGCTACCTTAAAAAATTATGTTCCAAGAAGTATAAATGCTAGTCGAAAACTCTAAAAAAATTATGTGATTTGCTAGATAATTTACCAATAAACTATTTGGTTTCAAATTTTCAAAACGTTTTGTATTTTGCGAGAAATTCAAAAGTTAATTTGTATTATAAGAAATTGAATTATGATAATTATCATTTTTTATAAAAGCGTTTCCTTTTTCTTTTATTATTATTTTATGTATAAAAGTAGAAAAGGGAAAAAGTTATAGTTCTCGTATAAAAAATTCGATTGAAAGTTAAAACACCGAAATCTCTAAGGCCTTCTCTCCTTTATTGTTCATCGAAGATTGTTGAGAAACTAAAAATAGTCTCACACTCGAATATCGACTTCATCTCTAACTCGATCATGACAAGTTCTTTTATTTATCTCCTTAGTCATCAATTTTTTTTCTTCTGAATTTGTATGTTTATATTAAGCTATAATAGTATCACTAGATTTAACCTATATTTTAAAAAATAAGGTAAACATTTTGGCGAGCTTAACGAGCAACGAGTCGAGTAGAGCAACGAGATCTTTTAACAAGCACGAGTCGAGCAAAATTTTATAACGAGCAACGAATCAGGTCTAGCAATTTAATCAACCTAAATTATTTTTCGAAATTTTAATAATAACCGTCATCTTCTTTTTATTAAAAAAGAGAAGGGAAAATATATTAATAATTGGTTTAATAATCCTAATAAAGTATAACTTTAATTCCTTTTTATAATATTGTCATCACTAATATTTTACAACTATTGCAAAATAGTCACTTTTTAATTTAATATTGAATTGACTTAATTAAGAATTACTCAAAACTAAATTTCATCATTTAATAAACTCATTAAATATATTTTCAAAAGTATTTGCCATGATAAATTTATTGGAAACCAATTTAATCAACCCAAATTATTTTTCGGAATTAATTAATTAGCTAAAGCCTAACCTAAAATTCCAACCCGATTCCGATAATTCACCCGAATCTTCTAGCCCGCTTTTCGGAATGTTACAGGATGTGTCAACTGAAAGCTTTTAACCACTTACTCTAGAGGTTGTTTACAGCAGGAAATTGATAGTTAAGGCTACAATCTCAGGATGAATTGTATCTCCTTCTACTCCACGTACCTCTTTTGTCTCCTACTGTCAGGGACAAGATTTTATGTGAGGGGTGCAAACTATTAAAAAATTATATTAGAAATGTAGGGAATACGAAATTAGATTGTCAATAGAAAATACAAAGAAAATTAAAGACTTAAACTAAAATTTTCTTAAATTTTAAGGAAATTTAAAATTTGAAGGGGCGAGTGCCCTTTAGCTAAATGAATTATTCCACCCCCTATTCTAATCTTACCTCCACCAAAAAAGGAAAAAAATTCTATAGATCTAAGAAAAATGGAAAATAGTTGAAAATGTGGCGAACCCTAATGAATTCGAGTAGTGCAAAAAAAAAAGAAGTTCGTGTTTGAAACTTAGAACACTGTTTCTATTAATTTCCTATTTCTCTAATCACTGAAAAAAAGGAATACATAAAATTTTATTAATGCAATAAATTCGATCAAGATAAGAATCTTAAATTAATACAAGTTTTCAACTAAAACGAGAACCAAGAAGCCACCCAAAGCTTAAACAAATTTATTGGGGTATTTGATTCGCATTATCTAAAATTATAAGTTGTAATTTTAGATATTTATGGTACAATAATACAGGTTTCGGTTCACTCTGTAAAATGATGACATAAAAAATTAATAAAATAAATAATTTTTATTTGTTGATCTCATAAATAACGCGACGGAAAAGACATATGATATAATTTCTCCTATGTAATGCTGTGTACGTAAGCTTAAATTACGGCCTTTGCCGATCTCATAATACTCATTCCATCTCATGTAATCTTAGTTTTTTTTGGGTCTAATTTATCCTTTATTTTTATTATTTTAATCTATTCAATCATTTTCTCCACCTAAAGTTTAAGCCTAATTAAAAATTAGAATCTCTTTAATTATACATACTCTAATAATTTATCTATTTATCTATTAATTATGATTATAATTATTTTATATGAAATGTCTCATTATAAATTATTTTAATTATTATATATTATATAAAATAAATAAAAATAATTAATCGTCTATATTAGTTAAATATAATTAAACACATAAATCACGGGCTAGTGAATGTAAGACACATAGTTTAGGTATATGACTATACATGGGTTGGGTTGGGCTTAGCCACGATCTGATTTAATTTTTTTCTTTATCTGAGTATGTTTTTATAATCTGAAAGTCAAAAACTCATTATTTATTTAATATTAAATACGTAAAAATGAATTGATTATTATTTATATTTAAAATAAAATTTTTAATTAATAAATACTATTAATTTGAGCCAACCCAAAGTCATCTTTTTTATAAAAGAGTTTTAAATTAAACCAATTTAATTTCTTAGTTTTATCTCGTAATTATTCTATATTACTTTTATTAAAATTTGTGCAAGAAGAGTTGGTTGTTTATGCCGTTTTTAGATTTTTAATATGGTTGGATGGAGAAATTATATTATGGGTCATTTTCGTCACGTCATCTATGAGATCAACTAATAAAAACCACTCATCTCATTATTTTTTTATGTCATATTTTTACCAAGTGAATCTTCACTCATATTTACTGTAAATCAATTTTAAAAACAATTTTTATCAAGTGAAGATGAAAAAATAATGATATAGATGATTTTTATTGGTTGGTCTCATAGATGACGTGACAAGAATGACCCATGATATAATTTCTCAGTTGGATGATAATATATGTTTTGTTTGTCTTAAATAATATTTATATATAATTTATAAACAAAACTGCTCAAATTTAAATTTTTTAAAGAAAAATTATTTATTTTTTCATTAAAACTACTCATTTGAATTTATTTTTAAGGTAAATTAATTAACAAAGATAAAAGGAAAGAAAAAAAGTGAAGATACAAAACAATATCCCAATCTATATAGAGAAAAACTTAAATACACAGTCTGTGTAAACAAGTTTACACAGACCTTTTAATTTTAAGGGTTTAGTTTAGGGTTTAGAGTTTAGGGGTTTGAGTTGTAGGGTTTAGAATTTAAGGTTAGTGTTTAAAATTTAGAGTTTAGGGTTTGATTTTTTAAGGTTTAAGTTCAATTTTTATTTATAGTAATTAGGAAGGTTTGTGTAAAATAAATTTTATGTTTACTTGTGTAAAAGCTCAAGAGCTCTTAACAAAGTGATTTTAAACCTATTGATGTCAAGGTTGACATTCTGTTTGTCCAAATACACTGTCTTGAATTTCAACCACCCTTGTTTCGAAATGGACAATGGATTGACCAAAACCTCATGATCTGCCGGATATTGTTCTATCAAGCTACTCTCTTCTGTTCTAATCTTATAATTCAAATACCTTATGTTCATGTCCTTGGCCGGCTCTCCGAAAGCCGCTCTGGCCGGCCACTCGACCCCGCCGATCGGAATTATCTGAATCAAAACCGCATTCTCAGGCAGAAATACCATGTTGGTTAAACCGGCTCCGTGCACTCCCATCATAACATCACTCGAATTCACAATCTCAGCAAATCTTTGTATGTTCCCATCAGCCTCAGCTACCACTACTTCGTACCCCAATTCGGTTGCCATTCCAACGATTTCATTTGTGTTTCCGAAACTTCTTGTTCGGTTTCTCGCAACAATGAGAAGTCGAGGTCTCGGCTTGACCATCTTTGTGATCCTCGATTTTGACCGCAGAAACCTTGTTCAAGGAGTACGCACTTCTCAGAAACTGCCTGAAGTCTTTCATCGAATACGGTGATTTCGAAGGGTCGATGCTCAGCTCCTGAGGTGCACGTTTGAGACCGACGACCACACTTGTGAAGCAATGGATGTTTTCTTAGTTATCAATGTCTATAACCTCGTAATTAGACAGCCATTGAACCAGGTTTCGGAACTTGTTAATCCACCATGGATTGCTGTCTGTAACAAGGAACTTGACCTCTCCGTTAAACACTCGACTCGTAGAATACAGCGGGATAATGATGTCTGTAAAATCATGGTAATTGTTCCCTGAATATTCGCCGAGGGAAAAAAAGACGGCCGGAACATTGTGACTCTGATTGCAAAGTGGGATGGCATTGCTAACCACCGCCGGTTTCACCAACCATTTCCTTACCCTTTTCATTGCATTTTGGTCTTCTTTTCGAGCATAAGGTCTGACAAGAAGGGAGCTGTTTTGTTCTAACCGTGGGATGCTTTCCTGGGACGAAGCGGAGATGAAAACAGTTGAGGATTTTGAATCAACCCTTATATCTTCACCATGGATCTCGCAGAAATCTGATCTTTTTTCTGATTTGCAGACCAAATTCATTCTCTTCGGTACAGGAATACTCAAACCTTGAAAAACCAACGTCAAAAATCATTCAAATAATTAGTAAAAGTTCTACAAATTGTATAATTGTTATCGGAAAACAAAGGAGTGGTTTCGGAAACTCACGACTGATGGAGGAGCGGAGTAAGGGTTGAAAACAAGACAGAAGCTCAATGCAATGAGCAGACAACCGATAAATGCAGCATATCCGAGTTTCTTCTGGTCGGATCGACTAAAGCTTCTAGCGAACAATGTGCCGTACGTAATTTTCTCACCCATCTTTCTTCTTCTAATATAATATTTTCTAGCTAACCAAACACAGGACTCCGTGTAAAGTGATGAAACTGTATAGGAAAGCTCTACCTCTGATCAAATGATGACAACCATCATGAGGAAGCCGAGAGCCCAGGATTATGCTTTTTAAAACCATAATTAGTGTAATTAATGAAGAGGAGTTGATTGAAGGAGGTTGGGGAGGGCTTTTCTTTGAATTATTGCTTCTTTCCAAGTGTTCTCTACCTGTGTGGGTTTCTTTTAAAATATTTGTTCGGAGGGTTTGAAAACGACATTGTTGTTGACAAGCATATACTTCAAATTCAATGGTTGGTTTGGTGATTTTCTAGCATATTATGATATATATATATATATATATATATCACATGGAATTCACGTTTGGGTGGTTTTGAATTTTAGTGAAGTGGAATCAATTAATGAAGTGGAATCCAAAAACTGGTGGTTTTGTAAGAAATGGACATTTTAACATTTTTCCAATTTCATGGAACACCCAACAACTGGGTAAACGTAGGTGAGTTAAGGCTGGCAGCTAATATATGCACACACACACACGGAATCATTTGTTTATTTTATGAACTTCTTTGAAATTTCTCTGAATTACATCATAATTTAAGAATTGGAACATATTCTAAGAATTTTAACTTAAAATCATCGAAATATAATTCAAATACCACTTTTAAAATTGTAGTATACGAGTTAATAAACTTTAAAGACTCATCTTAACTAGTCCTACCATTTGCTTGCATTGCAATATATGAATTAATAGATATCATTTATGAACAAAAATCATCTTTTATTTTCCCACACATTCCATGATTTGGAGCATTTGCCAAAATTATTAGCAGGATTCATACAAGAAATAAAGTTCTTTTTTGAAATTTTCTGTTTCGTTTACTTTACTTCATGACCCTTTTTGTGCACAGCTGAAATTTATAAATTTTATTGAAATATTATTTTGGGTAAACAAAGCTATTCATCACTAAACTAATCTCGTTTTTCCGTTTTGGTTACCAAACTATCATTTTTTACAAAATCGTCACTAACATTATGTTTTTTTTATATATTTTTGTCATCCGCCGTTAAAAACTCATGAAAAAATCAATAGTTTGGTGACTAAAACAGGAAAGAAACAATAGATTGGTAACAAAACAAGAAAAAAAGTAGCATTAGGACCATAATAGGAAAAATGTAACATTAGTGACGGTTTTGCCAAAAATAATGATTTGGTGACCAAAACAAGAAAGCGGGGATAGTTTAGTGACCAATGGCGTTGTTTACCCTATTAATTTTTATGCCATTTTTGTTTAAAATCTTACCAAAAACTCAAATATTACTTTTAACTTAAGCATCCATAAATGTTTGAAAATTCAAGGCATAATGATAAAAAAAATGTCCATAATGTTTGATTGAATTATCACTTTGGCCCCTATTCTATTTTTTGAAGCAATTTAGCCCTCAACGTTTCATTTTGGGTCAAAATGGCCCTCTGCGGATGAAAACTGTTAGTCAGCTGACGATAAACAACTTGAAATGACTTCACAGAATGACACATCAGAAAAAAATATTTTATATTTTATACAATTTTATAAAATTATTTTTTGATTGATGTGTCATTCTGTAAAGTCAACATATTTGCTTATATGACACTGCTATAGCGACGTGCACTGCCATGCAAGTTTGTCATATCATTTCAAGCCATTTGTCGTTGATTGACTAACAGTTTTCATCCGCAGAGGGGTCATTTTGACCCAAAATAAAACATTGAGGGATAAATTACTTCAAAAAATAATAGGGGTCAAAATGATAATTCAATTAAACGTTAGGGGCATTTTTTTGGCATTATACCAAAATTCAAACAGCACTTTCAACGTTGTAAGATATGAATTAATAAGCCTTAAATACTCATCTTAACTAGTCCTATCAGTTGCTTGCATTGCAAGATATGAGTTAATTTATAACTTCATTTATGAACATAAAGTATCTTTTGTTTCCCCATACAAGAAATAAAGCTCTTTTAGGAATTTTCTGTTTCGTTTGCCCAACTCCATGGACCCTCTTTTGTACATTTATAAAATTTGCATTTTTTATTAAGATTTATTTTTAGAATAAAAATACATCTCAGTTCACTCCATTACCAGTTTGGTATTAAACGAGTCAAATGTTTTTGAAACTTACGATTAGTCATTCAATTAAAATATTATTAAAATAAATTACTCATCCGTTAAAAATAAAACGAAATTGTAATGTGTCTTGGTATAATAACACTTTTAGTTATAAAACTCATACATTCTATCAATTTGATTCTAATTCAAAATAATTTAATAAATTTAACCCTTGATATTCAATAATTCCTTCAATTTAGTCCTTATTTGTAGTACTGCCAAACTGAGTGAGTCCATCTGATCAAAGCAACTGCTGAATGGTTGCATTCTACTATAAAGCAACAACAAATTACTAATAAATGTCTTTTCATCATAGAATATTAGCCAATTATGTGGTACAACTTGCGCTCAGTGCTTTGAAAGTAGCATCAAAACAAGAAAGAGGGTATTCAATAAGTGTATAACAAAAAACGGATTTAATAAGAAAGATTTTGCCAACTTCTTTACCTTGCGTCTCACATAGAACAATAAAACAGAATGCCCCATTGGTAAAATTTAAAACCCTTGAGAATAATTCTAAGCAATAGAAAAGTAATATAACAATTTTGGGAGGATAACAAGCGATGGCAGATGTTTTAAAGGATCGGTGGGAGTTACGGCCCCAAAATTTTAGGAAATTCAAATTTTACCTTTAAAATTTTTAAAAATTTTAATTTGGACCTCTCAAAATTTTTAAAAATTTATATTAAGATTTAAAATTTTGAATATTTTTAATTAAGTTCTCTCTTAAAAATCTATCAAATTATTAAAAATTTTAGTTAAACCCTTAAATTTTTTTGAAAATTTTCGTTTAATCCTCCAAAGTTTTTAAATATTTAAGTTGCCACATCAAACTTTTACTCCAAGTTCAGCCATTGATAACAAGGACTAAATTAATGGAATTTTCTAACATGGAGAGTTACATTTATAGAATTATTTTGAATTAGAACCAAATGATAAGATGTATAAATTTTGGGAATGAAATTATTATTATATCAGGTCACGTCACTATTATGTCTAATATTTAACATAACAAATCTTATTTGTTATAATATTTTAATTAAATAACTAAATCATAACTTTTTTTAAAAAAAAATAACAATTTTGTAATCTAAATAATAATTGAATGACATGTATTTTACCCTTATTTTTATATCATTTATATTAAAAATCTCACCTAAAAACTCAAATAAATATATATTTTAAATTTTTTATTTAATAATATTTGTGTAGTTTTATAAATTAAATTACACATACGTCATCTTTCCCATTATTTATTTTTTTCTTTTCAATTTTATCGCGAATCACTTATACAACTACAAATCTTGTCTTGATTGTTCTTCCATTAAATTCGACATATGAAAAATGATAGGAACAAAAGTGTTATGTTTATTTATTTTTTAAAAAATTAAAAATAAAAACAATTATCATCATTCTAACACCGTTTGTATACTTTATTTTCTTTTGTTATTAAAATATTTTTTAAAGTTCCCAGCATAAAATTATACCTGCATACCAATAACAAATCAAAACTCAACAAGTGTAGAGCAAAAACTGAAATTGATTGTAGTTGGTACAAATTACAAAGACTTTTTTACTGGCCGCATGAATCTCCGTAAACCCTAAATTTATTTTTTAATGATGAGACATAAATAAAGGTATCAAAAAGGAGAAGGCGAATTTTACTCTGATAAAGCACATTTTAGTTTACAAAGATTGTTGTGGGAATTAAGATAAGAATTAGCTGAAGATGAGCTCATAACAAAGTGGGCATGAAACCTTAATGAACAAATGCCTCTACAATTCTTTATTCACAATGGAACCATTTCTGCTTCACAAATGAAATTGTAATCAACATGAAGATGGAAGAGAATGAATCAAAATATTTACTGATGCAAGAGCTCTAGAGCCCTTAACAAAGTGTCCCTAAACCTATTAACATCCAGGTTCACATTCTGTTTCTCCAAATATATAGACTTGAATTCATACCAACTCCGGTCCTGTATGGCGTATGGATTGTTGAATACCTCATGATCCGGTGGATATTGTTGTATCAAACTACTCTCTTCCGTTTTAATCTTATAGTCCAAGTACCTTAAGTTCATGTCCTTGGACGGCTCTCCAAAGTCGGTTTTTGCCAGCCATTCGAACCCGCCGATCCGAACAACTTGTATCACAATTGCATTCTCAGGGAGGAAAACCATGTTGGTCAAGCCAGCTCCATGGACTCCCATCATCACGTCACAAGAATTCACCACTTCCGCAATCCTCGTCACGTTCGAATCTGCCTCCTCGACCACTACGTCATAGCCTAATTGTCTCGTCGTTCCAGCAATCGTCATCGTGTTCGTAAATGCTCGGGTTCTCTTCCTCGAAAGAACGAGAAGCCGAGGCCGAGGTCTTTCCTTCCCAACATTAATGTTGTCCCTAATTTCGATTGTGTTTTCTTTTCTCAACGAATAAGCACTTCTCAAAAACTGCCTAAAGTCTTTCATGGAATAAGGTGATTTTAAAGGATCGATCTTCAGCTCTTTAGGATAACGTTTCAGGCCAACGATCACACTCGTGAAACAATGGACGTCGACTTCTTTATCAATGTCGATCAACTCGTATCTCGAAAGCTTCTGCAATACATGTCGGAACTTATCAGTCCACCATGGATTCTTGTCTGTGACAAGAAACTTCACTTCTCCATCAAACTGTCGTGAAGTTAAAAACAGGGGAAGAACAATGTCGGTGTAGTCATGGAAATTGTTCCCTGCATATCCTCCGAGCGAGAACATGATGGCCGGAACACTGTGGCTTTTACCGCATCGAGGCTGTTCAGAGAAATCGTCCGGCAATGACTTTATAGACCATTTCGTAACACGAATCAACGCCGCCTCTTCGAGCATAAGGACTGATCTGCCACGAGCCGTTCAAGGTACCAGCAGCCATGAAAACTGTAGAGGATTTTCCGTCAACCCTTATATCTCCATTCGTCTCACAATATTCCGTTCTTTCCTCTACATAGCAAATTGTATCATCGATTGCAGCCGTTATCCTTAACATCTTCAAACCAGCATCTGCATCTGCCGACAACCTCGTATTCACTGTAAGAAAAACATGCAACATTAACTAAAACAACGTCAAAAAAAAGGACTAATATTCAGCGCAGAAAAAGAAAGGAGTACATAGTACATAGGAAGTCGTATTGGACCCAAGTAAGGCTTGAAGACAATGCAGAAGCTCAATGCAATGAGCAGACAACCAACAAAAGCTCCATACCCTAACTTCTTTTGGTCGTAGCGGCTATAGCTTCTAGCAAAAATGGTATCATACATCATTTTCTCACCCATTTTTCCCCTCGGACAAGAAGTAACACTTACATGCATTCAACGCAAATGTCTGCAATTGAAGTGTCGTTTTATAAAGACTGGTTTCAAACTTGGAAAGCTGAAACGCTTTCGTTGAAGTGGGCTGTGACATTTCAACAGACGAGGGAATCAGTGGGGGTTTGAGGATACAATATATTGTCATGTAGGACAATTGGAGGACGTTGGGGAGGTTTCTTCCTTGAATTATTGCTGCCCACCACTTTGTTTATAGGTAATAGTATTGTGGGTTTTTCTGAATTCGAAAAGGACTTTGTGGTTGACTGCTAGGACAAACACTACATCCATATATTTTTGGATTTTTTTTGAGTTGTTTTTGGATTTTACATTGTTCAATAATTGGTTTGTAGATTTTGTAAGTGATTAGCCGGCTTTGGAATCCACCTTTGCTTGGTATCAACCAACTAAAAACCATATATATATATATATATATATACTTTAGTTTTTACGAGTGGATTTGTTTAGGGATTTAGGGTTTTAAGATAGGGTTTAGAGGTTAGTGGTTTAGATTATAGGATAAAAAATTTAGTGTTTATAGTTAGAATTTATAGTTTGATGTTTAGTATTTAAGGTTTAAAGATTTCAATTTTAAATTTGTCTTGAATTAGACACGATTGTGTAAAAAACTTTACACCAATTTGTGTATGAAATAATTGTCATATATATAATATAGAAAAAAATTCTACTTAAAAAAAGCAACATGGGGAATTATTTATAGAAAAATCTATTTATTATGTTTTTATTATTTCTCTAAACTATATATGAATGACGTGAACTAAGAAATCTAAAGATCCCTAATGTTAATTATAGAAGAATAATGAGATTGAGAGGAGATTTACCATGTTTGCAGTGGGAGAAAGGACGCGGTGCGACTCGCAAATGATAAAGAGTGCTGATAATGAATGTAGGGTTCGGCTTGTTGGGTTATTTTTGTGGATTTAAAAAAACAAGATTAGTTATACAAGATATAATATTCAATTGCACAGTATAAAAATCAAAGAATTTTAAACTGATTTAGCACTATTGGATGAGTCAAAACTCATGGTTAAGATTAAAAGTTAAAAATAAATATATTTTATAAAAAAAATAAGAGAAGTGAATCATTTCAACCATCAATTCACACTCATCCAGTAGTCCAAAATGAGTGTAAAAGTTTTTCATTTTATATTGTGTGAGTAAATTATATCCCTTGATGAAGAGGTAAAATCCAGTTATACAGTGTAAAAAAAATTTTACAATAATTTTAACAAATTATTGAAAAATATATTTTTTAAAAATATTAATTGGAATTTGAAACAATGGATGAAATGGATATAACTCATAGGATAATGCATGTTTAAATGTGGTTAAACTTCGTCCTCCTGAATATTTTTTTTGATTGAAAAAGGGATTATTACCACAAGGCTAGTTAAAAACCCCCTAAACCTAAATGGATCATTCTGAACATTTTAATATCAATCATATCAACCAAACTAAAAATCAGTTTACATATAAATAATTTATTTAAATTTGCGATTATAGCAGAAAAAAACAAATGTGCATTTTATTGTATATTTATTTTAAATAATTATATATATTTAGGTACATAATTACATTTTTTTCTTACTTCTATTTCTACTTATTAATTTTGAATAATTAATTTAATTTCCATTTATTTATTTATTCATATTATATTATATTTACTTTTTCATACCCTTATTTTATTTAGCTTGTTAATTACTTTTATTCACTTATTTTCCTTTAATTGTTTATTTATGATAATTTTTCTTTCATTTTAATTATTCAATTAATTAATTAATTTTTTTGTATTACATTTAAAGTTACAGCATGTTTTATAACCATCTGTGACGATTTTATCAAAAATAAGTTCGTTATTGTGATGATCAATATTGCCAGAAATAAACTAGTGGTTGAACCCTTCAAACCACTTATTTTCTGCTCAACAGGTTTAACTAGTTCAACCACTAGTTCAATAATAGCTATAAAAAATAATCATGAATATTAATAAAATTTGTAATCAGTTGAAACCATCAATTTTTTTTTTGCTAAGATTCTCATCATTGATTTGTTTCAACAATTTACTAGTTAGACCAACAATTTTTAGTTCAATTTGTGTCAATTTTTAGAAAAGTTGACGCCAATATTTATATTTTATTAGTGAACACAGTTCTAGTGACAAACAAGAAAATAGTAACAAATATTCATTTATAGTGACTATCTAATTGTGAAAAAGTTTAACTGACACAATTAGTATTATAATAGTGATGAAAAACAATATATCACAATTACTTATATTAATATTGTCGCAGAAAAAAATTGACACAAAAACATAGCATTTGTGACAAAAAAAACTCATAGTCACAGAAAATTGTCACTAAAAACATCAATTGTTGTAGTGATTCTTGACGGGAAAAATCACGGTAGAGGAGGAACTCAGTATAATGTTGAAAAACTATAAGAGAATAAGTTTGTTAGGTTAATTTGTCTAATACTTGTTTCGTTTAAAAACCCTAAACCGCATAAACTATTTATAGAGTTCATAACTTGATTACAAAGTAAACTTGTGTAGGAAAAAATATACTCAAAAATAGTTTTTTTTTTTACTTTTTGAACAATAGCATCTGAATTTTGTTAATCAACATTAAAGATATTACAAATACAATGCATCAGAAAGAGAAAAAAAAAAGAGAATAGTCTACTAAAAATTTCATACAAAGGTGTAAAGAAAAGCAAACCATTCCTTGGAGATTAGCATACTATTAAAACCCAAAAACCTTCATGAATCTCATTGTCTCTCGCTAAACGAGAAGCTTTACGAGATGAAAAAAAATAGTGAGCGAACTAAAGTATAATTGTGTACGGACTAAACGTGTGGCATGCTTTGTACCATGGGATCTGTGTCCCCGCACCCACGGTCGAAATCAGTGATGGCCTTCCGCTCAGAAGCCTTTACATCGCAAAATCTCCATTTTTTTCTTCCACTTTTATTTTTTCACCAAGTAAACCGTCCCACAAACTGCGGAAACAATGTGGATTTCATATAGTAAACTATAACATATATATTCTAAAAATATATACACTTACTGTGCATGGGTGAAAGAAATAAAACTGACGTGAAAAGTAAAACAAGTATGAGGGATTTGTTAAGAGATTGGAAGTACTTAACCAAAATCTTCTGTTTAATAATAATAATAATTCTTTTATATTAATAAAGCAAGTCGTATCTATGTATCCTATCAAATATTATTTTTAAGAAAAAAGTATATACATTAATTGAATCATCTTAAGTTTAAATGAAATGAATCTTGGAAAAAAAAATTAAAGGGTGCATCTAAGCACGTTGAGCTGTGTAGAATAAGACGTGTTAACAATCTTTGTCTGCATAGTCATGGTGGGATGCATGTTGCCATGGGCGGAGGTATTATGGAAATAGAAGGTGCAGTTGACTTCATTTGAATTGTTGAGGTATAGATTTTTAAGGAGCTAATATAGATTTTTTTATAAAAAATATTAAATTTGACCCCATTTGATTTGTTGAAATACAGGTTCAACAATACTTATTGTAAGAGAATCCTCGGTATCTTTTATTTTACTCTGACCCAACTATATAAACTCCTGGCTCCGACACTGCATGTTGGTTTTTATTTTATACATACATAAGCACACATATAAATATAGATTGCTGTCTCTCTTTTGAAGAATACATGTGTTCCATTAATTTAATAATATAATAAAATAGTAATAGTTTGTTCAGTGTTTCACAAGACAATAATAGAAAATCAGGAGTTGATAAGGGACTGTTTTCATAATAATAGAAAATGAAAACTTTGGTTGCCCTATAGTATGTTTTATTGATATAATTTTATAGTTACTTGAATTGTTTTAAATATTTTTGTTATGCACATGTTGGGACACACTGAGCCCCTAGCTCACATCTCAACCCCTTTTTTTCGGATCTTTTTGGGATAGGTTACCGGACCTGGCACTTGAAGGATCGACATATTTTGTACTCGTCTTGTTGTAATATTTCTATCTTCGAGATTATCTTAATTTCGGTGAAATAGGCCTACATTTTGTTACAATATGTTTTATTATAATGCTCTACGAGATTTACGATGTAATATCAATTAATATGGTTATTTGATTAACTAATTTAACTTATGTTAGAATTAACTATTATTTTTAAAGATTTTAAACCTTTAAATATTTGAATGTTTACGTGAAAAGTTTTGGTACGTAATGTGATCTCTTAGATTCAGACTATACGCATAGGCCGGTTTAGGAGGTTACATTAAATATTTTAAATAATTAAATTTTATAAAATTTATATTTAAAAACTACTTGATTAGAGGTTTTTAAAATATATATTTTTATCATTAATAAATTTTAAATAATAATTAGTCAAAGTAAAAAATTTAACCAAAAAACGTAAATAAAAAACAATCTTCATGGGACAGAGGGAGTATATGTGTTTTGTAATATTTGAAGTTGATCGTTTTTAGCCATTTTTAGGCTGCTAGAGCATAATCACCTATGTTTGCTACTCTAAAACAAAGTTAAGATTGTTTTAAATATATCATAGTTACTTGTACTATTTCGGAATTTAAAATTTAGTATCTATACTATAACTTTATAAAATTGAGTCCTTGTACTATTTTGGTTTGAAAATCTTAGTCCTCCTAACTTATATTCAATTTTATCATTCATTGCTGACATGTCAGCTATAAAAAGGCAAAATAACATTTTTAGTCAATTTTACAATTTTAATAAAATTGACTCTTAAAAAAAGCTATAAACATAGATGGTTGGAAAATTGTATCGTTCATTTAATTATAATTTTACTATTATTTTTTAAACATTAAAGGTTAAATTGATAAAAAAATTTGTAGACATAGAGAGCTAAACGGATTTATTTTACAGTTGTCGTGTCAACAATTAACAGTAAAATTGAAACAGTGTCAGAGAGAGACAAGATTTTCAAATAAAAAAAATAATACAGACTTAATTTCTCAAAAATAAAATATAGCGACTAGGTTTTAGTTTTCAAATAATACAAGGACTGACATTTAAATCATTAAAAATTCCATGTTTGAGTGAAAAGGAAAGGTCTAAAGAAATTATCTGTCCTCCACAAGAAAATTAACAAAACTTGGTTTCAGATTTAACGGTGGTTGAAAGCGTAACCTGTAATTTTAAGGATAAATCAGTTTAACATTATTGAAACAAGATTTATATCTTCAATTAAGGATGAGTATTTGATCGAGTTAAGTCATTCGATCACCGAATTATAAATTTTGTCAATCAAACCACTATACTGTAAAAATTGTTTCAATTAACTAAAATAATAATACTCAACTATAAAATTGTAAAAAATAATAATATTGAAATAAATAAAATTGACTAAAATTATTGTAAGATTTGAAAATAATAATAATCAATTTTTTATAATGAATAATGTTATTTATTGTATTTAATATTTATAATGAATAATTTCTGAAAATTACTAAACAACGAAAAATGGTTTACACTTCGTTCAAACACCAGAAAATGATTTCAAAAAATTGTTTTCTGAAAATTACATGTTTTGTGGAGCATTATTCTAAGATCAAAAGCCTGTCTGACTCAAATATGAACATGGTATATCCAAGGTGATCCAGACAACAAGAATTGACATACTCAGGCTGGTTTCTTCTCACTTTGGTCGTTAAAAACCTGTGCTTTATTCGCTAATTAAACTTTCATTTTTTCTCTTTTCAGAACATTCCCCTCTCCCTCATGACATATCTTTTCCCTTTCCTTTTTTTTTAATTATGATATAACTATACAACAACATAAATAAGCAATTGTTCCCTACTCTTTTTTTAAGGAATCTAAACCAGGGGGAACTTTGTCTCTCTTCCCTCACTTCCTACCATTTACTCCTAGTTTTTTTTAATTAAAAATATTTTATTTATATTATTATTTTTAAGAATGATATATCACGATAGTCATCGACATTACTTTTTCAGTCCTTCGAAGTGCTTTATACCCAGAAGTTTTTCTGTCAGATAACCTACATGTAAATACATGTTCTATTTATTTTAAATAATAATTATATGATGAATACATAGTAGTATTTTGTACAATTATTTAAAATTAATACCATGCCCCAAAAAATAATATTTGAAATTGATACCATTCATATTAGTATGTAAAGTTCGTGTGAGGAGTACAATATAAAGTGGACTACTTTCAAAGAATAATTATATATCAAATATATAGTTGTATATTATAAAAAATAAACTAAAAAAAAAACTGAATTCTAAGTACCTTAAAAAATGTTCCATATATAATATATCACAATAACATAAAGCGTAGTACTTTTTACATTAATAGAAAATTAAAAACATTGAAGAAATATCTTCATGTAAACTTTTCTAAAATAAATTTATTTAAATAAACATGATTTCTTTTTTATAAATAGGATAAATCTTGTTAATATTTGAATGACAATTAACAAAATCTTACTAATACTTTAATGATGAAATTTAAACCGGAAATTTAGAAATATAATGAACAATCATATCCATTATTGTCAGTTCAAAAGATTCTCCACATCTGTACTTCTACAGAGTATAGATTATACAGCACAGTGTAAATCCTTCTTGATTAGGAGAAGGAATGTGAATGGATTACCCCGTAAACTGGAAGATCAAACTGACAGATCATACCTTATTTGATGATTGATGATTAAAATGCTAACCTCAATCAAGCCCTAACACAAAAACTAATTTGTGTTGGCTATAAAAATATTTTTCTCATTTATGGCTATGTTCTTTGGTAAAATATTTACATATCTAATCCTGCTCTAGCTGATGCTTACAAAAATGCTGATTCAAAGAATAATAAACCAAAAGGAAAAGATCAAGAATTGGAGAACCACATACGCTTTCAAAACTTCTGTTGCGGCTGTCTGCATACTGGAAATCAATTTTGGCAAACCATTATTGGCAAGAAAGTCGGCACTTGCCAGAAACTTTTGCTGGTCATCCCTGTCAATGAGATCAGCATCCTCCTGCATGAAAGACACAAAGACCATGTTCAGAGAATAAGATAAACAAAGAGCCTGAAAGATCATAGCTAAGATTTATGGGACCAAAAGATACCAGGTGAAATGACAGAAATCAATAATGAGACTACTCAGTGATATTACCTACCAATGAGATGATGGCTTAAACAATACAAAAATAATGAACACTCACATAGCAAAAGGGGAAAAAGTGATGAAGCTAAGAGGCTCAAGTCGATTACAATCATATGAATGGTTATGATATTACCTACCAATAAGATGATGGCTTAAACAATACAAAAATAATGAACACTCACAATCACTTCCTAGTTCCTACATCTGATGGGTATGATTTAGGTTTAAAAATCACATGAAGTTACTTATGCTCTTCCAAAGGCCCGACCCCCCCCCCCCCAAATTTGAACCCCCTCCCTCAAGCTTGAATGTATACATTTTCAAAAGTACAAGCCCAGGTCATGATCATTCCACCTCAATAAATCAGCTTATTAAAGAAAAAATCATCAAAAAGAGATCCTCTGTTTCTAAAACAATAGAGACAAGGCATATCCATTAAAAGTGAGAAATTTAGACTTAATATACTATCAATAGTTTCACCCTATGAAGAGGTAAAAGAGGTAAGTCGGTATGGTTTCACAAAACATTCGCAGTTGATAATTTATGAATTGAACATATTATCAACCATTATGGATAAAAATGTAGTGCTCTTACAAGTAAATGAGAGCTTCCAAGACCACGTGCAGTATCAATATATAAATGTCTTCCTAGAATGTTGACTTGAACTCTAATATATAAGCTGAGAATTGTTACCGCCCATATTGACACCACCATTCTTGTAAAACCTGGAAAAAATCAAACCAGCTATCAATTTGAAAATATTAGATACATCAACATGGCACAAGAACTAGCAATTCATAAAACCAAGCGCAGCAGAACACTAAGAAAACAGTATCGAAATGGTCACTTACTTTTAGTAGATGTACATTTTCACTCACAAATTTTTCAAAACTAACTTTATGATCATTTATATATTTTTAAAAATATTTGATGACTCGGGTATTAATTGCCCTTAGACAACTAAAGATATGTTGACTTGACATAGTAAAAAGAATGATAAATTAGCTAGATAGTCATTAAACTACTACTTCACTCCTATTTTGACCATCAAATTAAAAATAATTTGTATAATTATACATTTAGTCATCGTCATTTACATTTTTGTTTTTAAATATTTGGTCATTCGAGTGTTAATTAGTACAGTAAAAAGAATGATAAATTACCTACATAGTCACTATTACACCACTCCTATTTTAACCACCGAACTAAAAATAATTTATATAATTAAACATTTAGTCCCCATATTTATATATACAATCAATTTAGTCTTAATTTTAATATAAAAACCTTTACCTAGAAAGAAGAATTTAATGATAAACAGGCACGAACGTACTCCCTAGCTCTTACGGAATCAATGATGGTTCCATATTCAACCAAATCAAAATCTTTAATTGAAATGAAGAAAAATTTCTCAATGGACCAAACTTAAGAAAAAGATACATAGCAATGTAATGTGATTAAAGTGCAGCAACGTGTCTAGTAGCATCTAGACCAATATTGTGAGGAAAATTATTGCCTTGTACACATTGTTGTTGTGATGAATGGCAACTAAAAGGCAAACGCACCTCGTAAACAATTAAGAATAGCAAATTCAATAGAATATAAGACCAGTTCAGAAAGACTAATGTCATAAAAAATCATCGAAAATATAAAATATAAAGGTACAATGTTAAAAAAATGCCCTATAGGCGTTTAACTGAATAGTTATTTTAGTATCTATTTTTTTGAAACAATTTAACCTTTAATGGTTTATTTTGGGTCAAAATGGTCCCTCTGTGGATGAAAATTGTTAGTCAACTGATGATAAATGACTTGAAATATCGTGACAAACCTACATGGCAGTGCACACCCCAATAACAGTATCATATAGATAAATATGTTAACTTTACAAATGACACATGAGTCAAAAAAATAATTTTGAAAATTGTATAAAATATAAACTATTTTTCTTCTAACGTGTCATTCTGCCAAGTCATTTCAAGTTGTTTATCGTCAGTTGACTAGCAGTTTTTATCTGCAAAAGGTTTATTTTGACCCAAAATAAAACGTTGACGGTTAAATTGTTTAAAAAATAGGACCAAAATAACTATTCAGTTAAACATTAAAGACATTTTTTTGACATTGTGCCAAAAATAAAAAACTCATTATGAATTCATGAACTACATAATGCTAAATAAACCCAAACTGCCTAGTGATGCTAAAAAAGAAAAGTCGAAACTGTAGTCTTCTAATCTTCGTATGAATGCTAGTTGAAACAAAGCACCTATAATTTTCTAATCAATCTAGCAACAACTTCATTATGCTCTATCATTTTCAAAAACACACAAATATTAGGTGAGTCTAACTTGTTATAAGACGACAAGTTTTAATATTTGTCTAAAAATTTAAAATTTTACTTTTTGATGACATTTTAAGTTAATTTTTTTGAACTTTTTGACAAGTATAAAAACTTATTTTATAAGTATCGATACTTGTTCAAAAACTTAAAATATTATCAAAAAATTAAGTATCGAAGCTTATTTTGTAAGTATCGAAACTTGTAAAAAAACACGAAAAATTCAACCTAAAATGTTATAAAAAAGTATGACATTTTAAGTTGTTGAATAAATTTCGAAACTTATCGTATTTTAGCCGCACCCCAAACCTACCCACAAATATTGGAGGTAAGTGTACCCATTTTCAAAAAAACACAGAAATAATGAGTGTAATCAGTCAAGCAACAACTTTATTATATTTAAGGCTTAAAGGTTCAATAAGCTCTTAAATTTTTATAAAAAAAAATGAATCCAATCCTTAGATTTTTTTGGCACCCAATTAAGCCCTTAGACTAAAAAAACTAATTTGGCCCTTGAGCAACGTTGATTGTTAACTGACAGTTTTTTTTGAAATTTTTTGACACGTGTCGGAACAAGTTAATATCACTTGGCATTTCTATGATTTTTTAAATTTTAGTTTTTAAAAAATATAAAAATAAAAAAAATCTAAAAATATTTTAAAAATTCTGAAATTATTTTAAAAATATATAAAAAATTAATTTCTAGATCCATTTAAAAATAATAATTAGTAATTTCCAAAAGAATAAAATATTTTAAAAATGTTAAATATTAAAAAATAATTTTAGAATTTTCCATAATTTTGAAATTAATAATTTAAAAAATCCAGAATTTTAAAATATTTTAAAAATTATTATTTATTATTTTATATAAATATCAAAATTAAAAAAATATTTTAATTTCAAAATTTATTTATAAATAATAAATAATAATTTTTCCAAAGATTAAAATATTTTATAAAGTTTAACATATTACTAAAATTAAAAAATAATTTTATAATTTTCCTGAATTTCGAAATTAATAATTTTAGAAAAAATCCAGAATTTTCCAAAATTTAAAATATTTTAAAAATTATTATTTGTTATTTTTAAATAAAATTTGAAATTAATAAAATAATTTTATATTTAAAAATAATTTTAGAATTTTTCCAAGATTTTTATAAAAAATAGAATTTTTTATAATTTTTAAAATTTAAAATTTAAAAATTTCTAAAAATATCAAGTGACATTATCATGTTGCGACACGTTTGGGTGTAAAAAAAAATTCAGGGGCTGAATTAATTCTTTTACAAAAATTTAAGGGCTTACTGAACCTTTAAGCCTATATTTGATTTTGTGTCAATTTTTCATGTGAATCGGACATTTTTCAACTTAAACTCAACCCGTTTTTTTTAAGTCAACTCTATAAAGTCGGGTCGAAACCCTTGCATATCTGTTGTCCATCCCTATTCAAGGCTATGTTAGCCATAAAATTAGTTTTAATGAGCCAACTGCTGGCCTCGATATCCTACAGACAGAGTTGCTCAGATTGGCCTGCAGCTGATCTGGTCACATACAAATACAATCGGACAACACCCGAGCAATCCACTTAGTTCAAGATCCTTTTGCTTGCTCTAGCTCCATATCCTTGGATTGTGCAATCTATGGCCTTCGCAAGCGTAACTGGATGACAAAATTTTACTGGACACCGCAAGAAGGTAATAATCCTATCGAATCGCGCTGTACACCTGATTTTAGTGGGTGAATCCTTCAGCAGGAATTTTCTGTATGTACAAAGACTTCGAATTCGAGACTTGCTTAACTGATATCAAGTTATTTATCACTTGGACCAACCCGTTGGTAGAGATCGATGATTTTTACCAGCGAGAGTCGATCTAAATGATAAGTATCTTGATATAGCTTAAGCAGATCTCAAGTTCGAATTGATAATTTTTTAGTCTGTAAGAATATGAGAAATGAAGTCTGAGTAACTCAATTTGGCATGGTCTCCATTTGTGTTGGGAGATGCGACAATTCATTAATATCTCGTGAATTTCATTACAGTCTCTCAAAATTTCCCCCAACCATGCCACCAAGTTGATGGCCATTTTTGCTCAAATCTTGTCCTTACAGGACAAGGCAGCGCAGAGTCAGGCACATGTTAAATAGGTCCACATTTGGAATTTGCTTGATTTTTGAACTCAATAATCTTAGTTAATGGAGAAGCCCGTAAAATTCACAGATCTAACTCGCAGCAAACTAACAGAAACAGAATTTTACAGCGTCCAACAACAAGAAGCCATACTAATGCCTTAACTAGACTTGTATGATGATACAACAAGGTGGATGAGCAAAACGCAAAGCGAAAAAACCGCAAGACGACGGGATAGATCAAGGGTAGCCGATGACGATTGATCGAATATTTCGGAAGAATCAACAGGAAGCGGCATCCCGTCGCTGTTCAGAGTGCATGAAGAAGGGCTTGAACCGTCTTCGCTCATCATCATCGCTCGCAAAACTGCAGACACTGTTCGAATGTAAGCGGTTCGATTCTTTGCGAGCAGCCATGTGAGACCCATCAGCTGACAATCTTTGTTCCGCATTCTGGTGGTCCTGTCCTCTGCATTGCTTGAGTTCGAAGTATCCTTCTTGTTGAGCTGCACCAACATTGGTTTCTCAGAATAAGGATAGAAACAATTGGCTAATGGATAGCTGCTCATTAAAGACAAGGTTGGTGTATGTTTTGAAATGAACGACAGATTAATTAATTAGTACCAACACATAAAAAAGGTATTAATCACTTTCCCAATTGGAAAAAAAAGTGAAGACAACCCTAATTAGATCAAATTAAGTTACCAAATGAAGGGTTTTCAAGCACTTGTTGCATCCCCCAAGACCAGGGAATCCATTAACATTGCTGCTGCTGCTCCGGCAATTTCTTTCCAATTTCTCCACATTGTCATCTCCGACAAGGTTCCCCTTTTGGTCGACCGAGAAAGCATCCGGGCAAGTGAACGGGTGAAGCCGGATGCCACAGTAGCAATACACCGCATCACACGTCTCGTTCGGCTTAACCAACTCGACTCCTTTCTGTTTCAGAGCTTTCCCTAAGTCATCAACACATGTTTCCGAGTCATCCGGCAACAACGGCATGTCATACGATGGGGTACGCCCCACAACCGCCGGTGCTACTCTCCCGGCCCTTCCGAGTGCGGTGGAGGAGTAGGCGGCGTAAAGCCATGCCGCGAGCACAGGGCAGCATCGACTGCGGTGGAGCTGCCCCGTGACCACGTTGCTTTTCTTAGTGCCGCATGCGTTTTTTATGCTGTGGAACAGTTCTTCCGGTAGGTCGAGTGGACAACCGACGACATTTGATTGCTCTGGAAATGCAGGGATTGTTGTCGGCGGCGATGATGATGTTAGAGGAAGGGGTTGGATGCTTGGCGTATCGGGGTTGGAAATAGTAAGGGAAACGGGGAAAAGAAGGGTGAAGAAGAGGAAGAAAGGGGAGGGATTTAGGGACATTGATGACGGCGGAGGGAAAGGTGGCTCGGTAGAGAAATGTGGGGGCGTGCCTGGTTTTGAGTTTGAGTTTGGGATGGAGTTGATTGAAATATAAAGCCGCGGGGAAGTGATAATGGTGGTGGTGGATATTGAAGTCGGGAGAGAAGAAAGCCAAGAAATGCTAAAGAAATGAACAGAGGGATTTGGAAATGGTTTGGCAGCTTGCTACCTCTGATATTATTTATTTAATTATTTATTATTCAGTTTAAAAAAATACTCTAAGGTGGGTTCAAGTGACAAGCAACTCGATATTATTTAAGTATGTCTTGAATTCGAAGCTTCGTGTATATAAAAAAAATCTGAAGATTCACCCGCCAAAACTACTAAAAAATAACATTATTCTTACCACTCAATACATCATGGGTTAAATATTCCATGATGTTAACTATTGTACAATCATATGCATAAAAAATAACTTGTACAGTCAATGTATATTGCCATGGGCAATTAATATATTTATATGATGTAAGAAATTTTTTTATGAGTATATTTACAATACTATATATTTATGTAAATTTTATTATATATTAGTGTTTTATATCATATAAAAAATTGATACATTTTTTTATATTTTTTTAGTGTTAATAATTGTTCAGTTCCATGTTGAAGTTAAATGGAATTAGGAATAATAGAGAATGGTTTCTATAGGGGAAAAAAGGTTCGATTTCCACTGTGTTTATATGTTATTAATGATTATGCATATAAATGGATAGGATCTTAATTTCTTCTTTTTTTTCCTTTTTACCAAATTCAAAGAATTGATAATTAAAGGATTTGGTGAGATATAAAGAGGGTATGGTAAGATTATAAAGACTAGTGTAATTGTGTCTTAGTTTTTTGTATTTTTTAAGTTATAATTTATATTTATATCAAGATAAATCTAATCGGTAGAGAGTTTTGTCGTTTTTGTTGTTCAATCCGACTCGAAAAGATTAATCTCGGAATTCATACAACAAATTTGAATACTTTTTTATACAAATAAAATTATCCATAACCTCAATCCACCTAAATCGGAGGCAATTGCAGTTAAACAAATCCAAAATCACGACATCTTGGATGTTTATCTGCCGATCTCACTTCTTGTATGAGTTCGAATCTTAAAATTTGTCCTGGAAATATTATTGTAACACAACTTAATTAAAAAATAAGATCTCATTGATAATTTGTATATTTATTCAGTGAGTGAAGTTTGGTGGCAAAAGTTACAGAACTTTTAAGAGAAATAAATAGTGAATGAAAATATTGAAAGTTTGAAAATGTGTAGAGCAATTATTTCTAGAAAAAAATGAAAAATGAATCAAAATTAACACTTTGAAAACAAGGTGAAATAATGGAGAGAGGAGAATTCGGTGCAACCACACTTGCTTGCTGATAAACATAAGAAGCCATTAATATATTTGTTCAGCTAGATGGTTAACTATAATCATTTTGGGTGCAAAACTAATAAGATTCTTAAATCATAGATTTAGACGAGATCGTTAATATTTTAATTAGTGGTTGAAGGTTTGATTTTCACCGTAAATACATAATAGCTTTAAATTTTGTGGCCAATGCATATTCTGTATGAGTGAGCGAAGAATTTTCTTGTATTTTATGATTTTTTTCCATTTTTAATGAAATAATTGCTGATTTTCCCTCGCAAATTAAGGATTGAATTTTGTCAACATCCAAGACAGATTTAGTGGTTGCATAGCGTTGTCTAAGTTAGAAGAATTAGGTGATTCAATTAACACTGTTATCCTCTTATAGATCCATGGAATTCATGGGGGCTTAAAATTTAGGGCTTAAACAAAAAAACAGCCCTCAAATTATGTATTTTTTCTGCTTTTAGCCCTTAAACTATGATTTGTGCAAAATAAGCCCTTAAACCATCATTTTAAACTATTTTTTGGTCAAAATAAGTACCTAAACTATGCCATTTTTCTTCTTTTAGTCCTCAAAACTATCAATTGGTCAAAAAATCTTTGTGATGTGTCAACATCTTGTTAGTCGAAATAATTTTCTTTTGACTTAAATAACTATCGGACTTAAAATGACCAGAAATGATAGTTTAGGGGCTTATTTTGATATATGATATTTTAAAATTTAAAAATAACATAAATATTTATATATGTTAGAAAAGCCTATAAAATGATATTTTTGTAACCATGGACTTAAAGTGACAAAAATGATAGTTTAATGGCTTATTTTACCCAAATCATAGTTTAGGGACTTAAAGTGACAAAAAATAATAGTTTAAGAGCCCATTTTGCCTAAATCATAATTTAAGGAAAAGTATAAAAAATATATAGTTTGAGGGCTGTTTTTTTGTTTAAGTCAAAATTTATTGCAAGAATAGGTGGTTGTCTGCTTCCCTAAAGTCTAAATTTCCTTTATACAATATTTAAAATTCAAAGTTTATGAATGAAAAAGAAAATATTCGAAACAAGATCTAATCTAACTCGACTCGAAACTTAGTTTCAATCCCTCGTGTATTATTGATTCCATTTCCAAACTGATGATATTGTGGGATAGTGGAATTACCATCTCGTACATGACAATAGAATATTTAAAAAATAAAACTCCATGAATTGATCAAGAAATTGTCATGATTTATACGTGAAGTCTTTTAAATTACACGTACAATATCTGAGATAAATTAATTCAATGGACGAAGATCACGTGGATCGTGGCAAATAGTGGTACGGCCCAGTTTGATTATAATTTCTTGTGTTTGCTTCCCTTTACTTCCAGGCCCCAGCTTAAGATAAATACATGTTTATGTACCATAGGCGGTTTAAAGATTTAAATATTATGTGTAATTTATTAAAATAAGATCATTAAGTTAAAAAAATTAAATGTTTATTTACTTGTTCCGTGTATGGTAGCTTGATAGACTGATTTTTTTGAATGATAAAGGAGGCCTAAGCCATTACATTAGGAACTCCTTAGACGAGCAAAAGGGGGGCCGTGAGAATCACGAAGAATAATATCAAGGAGGCCACTACTAGGAATATCAGAAATAACGAGAGCTCCTGGGGGAGCGGAGGTGTGTTTAGCCATGAAGTCCGCTGTCATGTTGGCTTCCCGACGAATGTGAACAAATTAAACCAAACAATCTGAATCTAGTATCATGGAGATAGAGCAGATTAAAGTATGAGGGCTTGACCAGGAGTGGTTGGAAAGTAACCGAAAAGCATCAATACTATCAACTTGCACAATTAAGCGTTATATGGAAAGGAAATGAGCCAATTTTAAACCTTCAAGGACTCCCCAAAGTTCAGCTTCAAGAACATTCGTATAGCCAATATTCTTCGTATAAGACGATAGAAACGTACCTCCGCTGTCGCGAACAACACCACCAATCGAACCAAGGTTGGAGTGAATGGAGACGGCATCATCCGAATTGAGGCACACCCAACCCAAAGGTGGTGGAGACCATTAGATCAGTTCAACCATGCCAGGACAATTTCTCAAAGGTGATAGACTGATTTTTGAATAAAAATATGTATAACATAACTTAAAATATGTTAAGTACAATATTTTATTTTTCTCATATTTTTTTATTATTATTTCATAATTAATCTTTTGTTTTCTCTCGTAAGCGTCTAACTTTACTCATTTTGAAACTTTTTTAAATTTTATACAATTTCTTTTATTGTACATGTTCAAAATCACCTTCGTTGAGTATGTACTTATATGTATTTAGATGATGAAAATGTTTGGATCTATACGTATAAGTATTCTCCCAAGGTGTTACATAGGAGATTGTGCATCTGAGCTACATTAACAAAAGTTTATTTATAAAATAAACAAGATTTAAGCTGACAGCCCAAGACTAATGTAATCTAACATTTAGTGTATATTTTTTTAAAAGATTCTGTTGTACAATTCATCGTCAGAGCCCCCACTAGGGATTGTAAATTGTAAATTGTAAAGGAATCACTTGACCTTTTCTTTCTTGTAGGAAACTTTCGACAGTTTTATGTAGGGGTGTAAATTAACAAGGCATTTGACGAATTATTCGTATAACGTTTATTTATTAAGCTAAAAAAATTAGTATGAACAAAAAAATTTATGTCCGTTTAATAAATGAAAATAAATGAACATGAACAAAGGTGTGTTCGGTTCGTTTATGTTCACGAACAAGCTCGTTTATCGACTCGTTTATAAACTCATTTATTATGTTCTCATTTTCTTTTTCTTTTTTACATTTTAAATATTAGTGAAGATATAAACTAAACTGAACACAAGGTGAACTTTGAAATTCAAACTGTGAAGCCTAAGGAGCATAAGGACTAGTAGTGTAATTTCACCATATTGGCTATAAACGAACATGCTCGCGAACTCTAAATAAACGAACACGAACACATTCATAAATAAATAAACGAACAAGATATTTAAAATTTAAACGAACATGAACACCTTCAAAAATAAATAAACGAACATGAATAGTCTTGTTCGTTCAAGCTCGATTCATTTACACCTCTACTTTCATGTGCAAATCTTTTAAACATTGAACTTTCAAAATTTATAAAATTGTTATTAAATTTTTAATTTGATTACAAAATAGTCATTGAATCGCTAGTTGTAGTCTACTATTATATGTGATGACATGACATGCTAAATTAATGGACACAATTTCATTTGGTCTCTCGACAATAATTAAATTTTCATTTTTGTCATTTTTATAATATTTATAAATAATGATTCCCAAAAATTTAAAAATATATAAAAATTCATAACTTGGAAGTGAAATGTTGTTCCGGATTACAAAATAGCAATCGCAACATTGATCTAAACGCGAGCAATGTTGAAGGATCAGCATCAAAGAGTTAAACCGCTTGTGAATGAATCGTTAGGCCCCTCTACAATTATTTATGAACAAAGATATAATGGTTTGTACTTAAAACTTGGATCACATATAAAAATATATGCAAATGTAAATGTCTATTTTCTGCATTTTGGCTTATGAATTTTGTATTGCATTTTGGAGATCTGATTCTATTGGGACAATTGGCGGGAGGAGTTGGAAAAAGCTGCTCAAACCAACTTCCCTAAAACCATCTTTTTGACATTGAGTTTCTGTTTATAGACCATGTATCCAACTTTCACTACACCAAACATGGTATATAGCGGCGCTTTTAGAGACGTTTTTGGAACAAACGCCGTTAAATTTGTACATATCGCAACATTTTTAGAAAAAATACCACAAAATAGTAAAACTCGTGGCGTTTATAGAACAATGTCGCAATAGATAGATATATGGTGGCGTTTTTGGAAAAACGCCGCTAGGGATACGTACTTTAGTGGCGTTTTGTTGTACAAACGCTGCAAAAGTGTCACGTTTATCGGCATTTTTTTATAAAAGCCGACATTGTTCAGGACTGTAATGGCTTTTGTATGGACAAATGCCGCCATAGAGTTTAGGTAAAACACAACGTTTTGAATAAATTAGACATTAGAGAGACCACTCAGCTCACTCTCAGTCACTCACGCCACGATCCCCACATCAAACCCAGCAGATTGAAATCCCTAACCCCTCCGATCGTCTCTCTTGTCTCGATTGGTTATGCGGCCTCATCGTCGTTGATATTTTGTCTATCTCTCCATCGTCGCTCTCTGCCCAAAGATAAACTGGGGAAATGAGACATCGACTTCCTTCCTTTTCCCCCTTTCGTCTTCAATTCATTCAAATCTAGGTATGTTTCATTCCTATTTCCCTTTCCATCTTTACTCTACATTCATATCCAATGTCCCTTTCCATGATTGCTTTCTCTTCTCTTTTATATATGTATAATTTGACCTTCTTCAAGTTGATGTTGACAATGTTGACAACAAGTGAAAATAATGATAAAAACGATAATGTTCGATTGATTTACAACATATTTTGGGACACTACACTTGGATCGTTTGGTTTAGTGTTTGGTGCATGATTCCTTACTCTAAAGAGTAAAATTTAAGTTCCGCCTCCACTTAATCCAAATTATTGTTTATATAGATTTTTTTTGTTTTTAAAGATTGAAAGTACTTTAATGTTAATATCTTCTTAAAGATTCAATTAGTTAGAAAGTTACAGATAAAAATTAGAGCTTTTGAGGCCATCATTTTATTTTGGGAGATATATCTTAAATTTCACGTAACACTAGATATATACCTTTCGAAATTCTTGCTCTTTGGTTCCAATGTGACTCGTCCACTACTGAAACTGGTGCTTCTAATTTCATAATAGGACCCTTAGCTTCTTGCCATTATTTTGCCTTATTGAATAGCCTGCAATTTACGACTTAGGAAGCTTTTATTGCTCTTTTGTCTCTATTTCTATGGACCCTTACTGAAGCATGTTTTCTATGGACTATGCACAAAAACTTATTGTGCATAGATTAAGATGGATAATTTTAGAAATTTCAAAAATTTGAATATATTTATCTTACTATGAATAATGATATGAATAAAATATATTCATTTTTCTGTAAATTTAAATTGCAGGATTTTACCAATGTCGACAAACATTTGCTAAGGCTCTTTCAAAGAGCTCAAAATAGGTGAATTTATTATTTATATTTACTAAATGGTTTGAAAGCTAATGTGATTTTTTTTTTTGCAGTGTGAAAACTGCTTGAAGGGTTAGACTACAAAATTTCAAGAGGTTTATGAGAAATTCTGCAAAGAAAAAGTTGTCCATCTGCAAGCCTAAAATGAAGTTAAGGGCTATGAAGATTCAGGTCATATTTTGTGGCTTTAGTTGCATTTTAAGCTGCCCATCTGCCCGTATGTACATAGATTATTGTTGCATTAGTTAGTTCTTTGTAAAATTCTGATAACAATGATTCTTTTTCTTCCTTCAAGTGAGAAATAAAGTTAAGTTTTAACTTTTTTTTTTCTTTTTGTAATTCTTACTTTCTATAGTTTTATACAAGTGTTGATAGAAATGTAGAATGTAAGAAGCATATGCACAGTTCAAAAATAAAAACTATCTTGTTTCGAAAAAGTCACATCTGAACCAGGCTTCTTTGTGTTGATTAAGTAAAAAAAGAAGGTAAAATATGTTAAAAACTGACTGATTTTGGCTGCAAAAAAATCACAACATATAGTGGCGTTTGTTGGGAAAACGCCACTAAAGAACATGTCATTTGTGGCGTTTGTAAAAAAACGCCACTAAAAAATAGACATTCGTGGTGTTTGTAAACAAAAACGCCACTAAAGAACAAGTTATTCGCGGCAGTTGTAAACAAAAACGCCACTAAAGAACAGGTTATTTGCTATTTTTTTTTCAAACGCCACTATATCCCATAACTTTTAGCGGCGTTTGATATACAAAACGATGCTATGTATTTTAACTTTTTGTGGCATTTTCTGCCCACAAACGCTGTGAATTGTTGCAGCGCTGCTTTCATCGGCGCTTCTTGCGGCATTTTCTTCAACGCCGAGAGAGTTTTTAGTGGCGCTAAAAAATGCCGCTATAGGGCTAAAAAAAGCCGCTAAAGACCTGTTTTGTTGTAGTGTTTATTTACTATGGATTGTAAATCGTAATGGAATCGCTTGATTTTATTTATTTTTTCTTTAATTAGACAATGACACGCATCTCAGATGAGATTCGAACCTAAAGGAGAAGAGGTGAAAGAATGAATGCTCTACCACCAAGCCAAGATGTAAACTTGACACTTTATTGAGCAGATTTGTACTTCTTAGTTAATTTCTTCGCATTAAACCTTTTTCTTTCTTAAAATTTATGGGTTTACCTTTCTAATATGGTAATACAAGACGAAGAAACATGAACATCTTTGACCAATCGATCAAGTAATGAATATCAAAAAATATAAGTCTTTGACAATTGAGTTTTTATAATTTTCTTCATCTATATGAATAGAAATAAAAAAATGTCAGGACATAGCATCCCTTTGGTATTAAATAACCTGCAAAAACAATTACTTAAATGATATTCTTTTTTTATTTTCCAAATTTATACAGATTCACGTTCAAAGTAAGACTACAAAGGAATTGCCTTTAATATCTACTATATCTTTAAGTGCTTTCCACAAAACACCATTGATGATATTAAAAACATTTATATATTAACAGTGCTAGAGTTGAATAAGCTTTGACTTGTATCAAAATCTTATTTTGATAGTTCAAAACCCTGGCCGCGCTCTTACTCTCTGTAAAGTGTCCTTTCGTTTTTCATCCCGCACCCTTGCGGTGTCTTCTTCTTGATGGTTTCGACATCATCGAGATCAGGTCGACTCATGTCGATTCCTCCCCTACAAACCTCCGGTCTAAGGAGGCAACTTCTTGTCCATCCTTGGTCATGGTTTTTGTCTGTGGATCTCGACAGTCGTTCGAAGGAGGCCAATTTTCTCGGCGACTTTTGGTTCTTCTCACGGAGTCACGACGGCGGTTCGGGGGAGGAAGGTGTTTTCGAAGATTGGTTTTTTGACGTGTAACACCCTCGACCCGGATGTCATATTTGGGCCTCAAGCCCAAACCATTACTATAAAATTTTCAACCTAGTTTAGCCCAAACCATATCTATTTCATAAAAATTCATTTAGTTCAAATATTTCAAAGTAGGTAAATAGTTAAGACGTTAGATATATAGAAGCTCCATTTTAAAATACATAATTAAAAAGCATTCGACTCACGATTTAAAATCCAATATAGAGTTACAATACAGACATAGGGTCCTACGAATACATAGCCCAATATAATCTAAGTATTGTACTCGGACACAAGTCGTTGCTAAAGTCCTACTCCGATGACGCTCCAACGATGCACGTCAACCTACTAACCTGCGAACGGAAACAACAATTCTGAACGCTGAGCTAACAAAGCTCAGTGGATACACTTTTACTCAACCATGCTTTATGCAAATCATAAGTAAGAGCATGTAGGTAGAGATGATATCAAGGCAATATAATAATGTTTGGCGCTACCTCTAGCCGCCTAAACACATAACAATCAACAAGGATGCATAAAGTCTCACACATAAATCATAAGCATCGTACTGACAAAACTGGAGTGAGGCCCAATACCACTAAGCCTCAAGATCATACACTCATGCTCGGAATCTCTTGTTAAGCATTTTTGAATGAGGCATGATACCACTAAGCCTCAAGAACATACGTTCGACAATCTTTAACCATGGTGTTGCAACACACTCTTTCTCTCACTGGTATCCAGGTCCCAACAATCAATGGTGATTCAACTAAACAAGTGCCCTTACCTGGCATGCAACATCACACGATCCACCAAGGATCCCTACGGTTGCTATTGCAAACAAGTCACCCAAGGTTTTACCAAGTTATTACTCATTATGCTCGTATAAGATGTTTAAATCTTAATTTCTCAGTTTTACTATTTATTTTACAACGTTAGAAGCCCATTGGGCCATAGTCTTCGAATTATAAGCCCCTCAAACTTAAAATGTATTTTCGGGCAGATTGCCTATAGGGTATCGGTATTGGCCCTTGGGTACCGGTACTTACATGCGTACCGATTCGAATTAAGCTTACTGGAATTTCATCCAGCCTACGCGTATCGATACAGGTCGACCCGTACTGATACCTCATTGCAAGGCGTATTGGTACTGGTTGAACACCATATCGATACCCTTTTCATAGTTCATCCAATGAAATAGTGTTCTTAAAACCCAAAACACTGGGTATCGGTACCACCTCCTCGCGTACCGATACAGAAGCCCTAAAATGGCTTTCTAGGCTCGGGAAATTGCTTCTCAAGCCTCTAAATCGCAACCATAAGCCTCATAACTCGATCCTACATCTTATGGGAGTGTTTAAGGTGGTTTACTACCATTTTTACATGTTATTAACATGAATCCCAGACTATGCCATTAAAAGGTCTCTGAACACCCAAACAACCGAAACATCAACTCAAGCAACAAAGCAATCAAATTTATGATTTCTAGGAACATAAAGGAGTTAGGAGTGTACTAACCTTACTCATACAACTGAAAGTGAAACTCTTAGCCCAAGCTTCAAGCTTTCTTCTTCCCTTGCTCCTTGGAAGAGTTTCCAACTTATTTCACTACAAGAAAATGTTGTAAATCAAATTACAACATTGCTGAAAACTTAAGATATGAAAAAGAAAGAATTCTACAACAAGAAATGGAGTCAAATCCTCAATTCTTGTTCTTCCTATTCAACCCTCACCAAACATCTATTTTCCAACCTCTACCAAAACCAACCATTCTTACCTTGATAGATAGATCCTTGAATGATGGCTAACCTTCCCTCAACAACAAATCCGAGATTCATACTTCTAAACACAAAGATTCAACATTTCTCTTTTAGATGGGGTTAGAGGATGCGAATGGATGGAGGTTGAAGACAAGGGCACGTAGTGAGCTCATTCTCTTACTTTTCTGCAGAGAATTAAAGAAGTTCACATTTCCTCTTCAAATAATTATGCAATTGCCTCATTACCCCCTATTGTCTTCCTAACTCATCCCCAACCCAAAAACTCAAGCCCAATACTATAAACAAGCCCACTAAAACCCAATCTCTCAACCCAAACGTGAAGCCCACACTTCAGCTTAAACCAACCATCAAATTTTGAAATTTGGGTCGAGGGGCCAAGAATGTCGACTAAGTCCCACTACCGGTTCCATCTCCGATCGGCCCCTCCCTTTCATTCTCAGTTTGTTCCGGTCGTTCGGCCTCCTCTTAAACTGTTTTTTATTTTTTGTGGTCTCATTCTTGGTTAACCTTGATCCCTCATTCGATTTTTGGCTCATTTAGAGAAAATGATCGGTGTTGTACTCCTCCTTTCCCTCGGTGGTTGTGGACGATGGAGTTGGGCTATCCTTTTGGCATTTCCATGCGGCGCATCTCCCTCTTCATATGGGCGATTGCTGTGGGATACAAGGATAAGGAAATTTCTTCCATTTTAGCTCGAAGGCCATGTGTGCCGTTTCTACGAGCTTTGCCGCCTCTCCATGTGTTTGTCTTGGTAGTGTCCATTGGCAGTCTTCCAATGATGCGGACTGTGAACCTACGGGTTCACGAAGTCATCTTCGATCAAGGAACTCTCTCGAATCAGACCTCATTTTCCTTGAAACCGTCTATGTCGACGGTTTGGCCTGTGGCGGATGTCCGGTTCTTCTGCCTGTGTTGTATTTTTTCTTCTTTTTGTGAGTTTTTGTTTTGGGCCTTCGTTGCCCTTGTTTGTTTCGACCATATGTGTCGTGTTCTTACGGGTCGTTGTCCTGGCTCCTTTGTTATCTTTTTTTTCTAGTAATTGTAGCGAAGGTCTCGCTAAATAAAAGCGATGGTGTTTTCGAAGGATTTTTGAAAGGTGTTTGGATATAAAATATTTATTCCGTGGGGTTTACAAAAACCTTATAAAAATGGAGTCGCCACCGGCCACTTAGGTAGGCCGGACACCATAAAACCAGAGATTCAAAAGACAGGGTTCGGGAGTCGGTTACGGATGGGGAAGGATTAGCACCCCCACACCGCCCAAAATTGGTACTTTAATAATTACCGCTTTATGAACATTGGATTTTCCGGATTAAAGTGACGATTATTTTAAATTTCGGTCAGAATTGCGAATATATTTTAAGGGTCCCGTTATCCGAGAATAAACGCCCAACCACTATCACTACGCTTGATACTGGCCCCGTTTACGCTCGGATAAAAGGACACCGCATTAACAATTTATATATCATATGCAATCTTAGTGGCAAAAATATAAAACATGGTAAAATATTTAAGTGTAGTAAATATTGTCATAACAGAATATTAATCTAACATAGATGATATTCTAGATTAAAACATGCATATACATATTATTCTAAATAATAGATAAAAACAACTATCATATGTCAAATAATAAGGCAGGAATAAATATATATATACGAACAAATATTTCAAAAAGACATGTATCTTTGGTAATAAAACATATTTCAACATATACGGGTCAACATATCGTAAAAAGGGTAAATATACTAACATGTAGCCCTGAAAAAATAAGAAAGCTCACACACATATAAAATCTGAGAATACGCCATGTACGAATCAATTAAAACATAATATGCTTGATATGAATAACCAGACAAAAAAACGAATATCATACTTGACACATATATATACATATAAACATAAAATGAGTCATATACGGGAGACATAAAATGAAATAATATCCACATATACGATTATAATTCGAACAATAATATTTACAAAGAAAATAGGACTGAAATGAAAGGAAAATAAAAATCAGTGGCAGAAATTAAAGAGCAATAACATGTAATTTAGGGACGAAATCGAAAAACAAATAAAACCTACAAAGACCAGAGTTGTAATTATACCAAGGGGCAGACTCAAAATGAAAATTTCAAAAACGCGGGGTGATTAAGGCGTAATTTTACCATTCGTGATCGGGTGTAATTTAGTGACTAAATTGTGACTTTTTGGAAACTCGGGGACTGGATTTGTGATTATACCATGCGGCAAAACAAAAATGAAAATATTGAAAACGCGGTGGGATTAAGTGTGTAATTTACCCATTTAGTAAAATAATAACACCTATATAACGGCTATTTTCAGGCCGAAACCAAATTTTCCCATTTTTCATTTCATTCTTGGTTTCCAAATATCCCACGCTCATCTTTTTTTCTCTCAAGTGTTCTTGAGAAACCCGAATCCGGCGTCGGCCGCCGTATTTCTCTCCGCCGCCGCCGCTAACCGGCCGCCGGTGGACTCTCGAAATACACCAAAACCTTCCTCTTGTCGTCCTCAACATGAATCCATGGTTGGATTCAGAGGATCCCTTTTATTTACCCTAGATCTAAGAAATACGAACCCAAAAATATATTTTTTTAGGTCAAAACGAGACCACAAGGGGTCTTCCCCTCCCTTTGTTCACGGATCGGCTTGTAGAAGCCGAAAGGCTTGTCACAGAGGAAGGAAGACCCACGGACAAAGCCGGTAAGACTTCTTTACTTGTTTTCTTTTTATTTTCTTTTTGTACTTTCATTATATGCATGCAAGGGAAACAGTAAGAAAAAAAAAAAGGCAAAAAATTACCACCTGGGCTGCTTTTGGTTTCTTATTTGGTTACAAGTTTGGTTTTTACAAAACTTTCTGTTTTTTGTGTTACTACTCTCTCGCTTTTTTTTTTGCCCGTTCCTCTCTAAAAATCCCGTTACAACACCCCATTTCATATATACCACTACTATCTCGTATTTTGGTTGCAACTTGTATCTTCTTTTCCGGATCGACATTTGCTTGTTATCTTTGGCATAATCAACGCGGGACTGAATATCGGCGCGGTGGCGGTGTGGTCATTTACGCCAGAGGCGACGTATTTTCGGCCGTTAGATCGGATCGATCTAACGGTCGAGATGGCTTGAAGAACGATCGGCTGGATGAAGCCTCGATCCGATGAAACGGCTTCAGATTTTCGCCACGTGGAGCACCGCAATCGAGGAGTCGAATGCGTGGATCTTACGCGCGGCGTGGGATAATAAAGCGTCCGCGGCGTGGACCCACGCGCTTGCGCGGCACTCGAACGGTCCATACGTGTGGAGTACGCTACCTGGCGGATATTTTTAACCTTCATTGCATCGTGGCCGTTGGATCAGATCTTGATCCAACGCCCATAGTTTACCCCCGCACATTGTAATTAGATAAGATTCAGAGTTGGGCCAAACGGGCTTTGTAATTGGATTTTTGTAATTGGACTCGGACTCTTTACTTGGGCTTAATATATATATATTTAATTTTACATTTAGTCAGCCCACTAATAATAATAATAATTATAACAGCTGTACATGTACATACGAAAATATATATTTCATATTATACGGTCATTAATTAATAATATTCTAGTATCCATATGTATAATTAATATGACATCTACATACGCTTATACCCTAGATACATACGTGACATACATACGACCCTAATACGTACACGTAGCTTATACATGTACACACCTTATATTAGTAACATTCATGCAATAGTAATACATTTAAGTAAAAATGAGTGATTACAGTTGCCCCTCTTTGCTTGTTCTCATGAAATGGGAAACAATGCAAAGATTTATAAGCACTCATTTTATCAGACTTCCCTGTTTGTAGCCTCGGAAAAACGAATTTTTTTGGACATTTCCACTCTTCCTTGGCCGAATCTTCAGGCTCGTAAGTTCTTCCTATATAGAACTTCGTCACCTTCCGATCTTGGAGCTACAGGCTCTTTCGATATTGAACCCTTCGCTCTGATTTTTATCAGACTTCCTTGTTTGTAGCTTTGGAAAAACGAATTCTTTTGGACATTTCCGCTCTTCCTTGGCCGAATCTTCAGGCTCGTAAGCTCTTCCTATATAGAACTTCGTCACCTTCCGATCCTAGAGCTACAGGCTCTTTCGACATTGAACCCTTCGCTCTGATTTTTATCAGACTTCTCTGTTTGTAGCTTTGGAAAAATGAATTCTTTTGGACATTTCCGCTCTTCCTTGGCGAATCTTGGGCTCGTAAGCTCTTCCTATATAGAACTTCGTCACCTTCCGATCCACGGAGCTGTGCTCTTTCGACATTGAACCCTTCGCTCTCGATTTTTAGCTTTGGAAAAGCGAATTCTTTTGGACATTTCCGCTCTTCCTTGGCGAATCTTGAGGCTTGTAAGTTCTTCCTATATAGAACGTCACACCTTCCGATCTTGGAGCTACAGGCTCTTTCGACATTGAACCCTTCGCTCTAAGACAATGAAGCTGGAGTCTTTCCTATATAAGACTCTTTGCTTTTTGACACAACTGAGTTTTCCTATATAACCTGTGTCATAGGTGAATTGCTTTGGTGGAGTTCTTCCTATATAGAAGCTATGAGTTTTCACCTTGGAGCCATCAGTTCCTCTATATAGAACTTTTTGGCGTCACGGAATCTGAGCCACGGGTT